>PVIA01005091.1:0-68561 GCA_004024845.1 Tonatia bakeri
AGAAATAAACTAAAGAGTCTAAAAAATAATAAATGAAACTGAGAGCTGGTTTTTGGAAAAGATAAGCAAGAATGATGAACTTTAAGCAGAGTCATTAAGAAAAAAGAGAGATGATTCAAACAAATAAAATGAGAAAGAAAAGGGAAGTAACAACTGACACCAAAGAAATACAAAGGATTGTAAGAAAATATTATGAACAGTCTAAAATTTTTAAAAAATTTCCATATTCATGAAATCTATTTTTTCATCCCTTTACTTTTAGTCTGTGTGTATCTTCCATTCTGAAGAGTGTCTCTTGGAGGCAGCGTATACATGGATCTTGTTTTCTTATCCATTCAGCTACCCTGTGTATTTCGATAAATTTAAGCTATTTATATGTAAAGTGATTATTGGTAAGTACATGTTTATTGCCATTTTATTCTTTTAACTATGTTTCTCTTTTCTTCTTGTTCTCCCTCTATCTTTTCCCCTCCTGCTTCTCCTCCTTCTACCTCTTCTTCTTAAGGCAGACCCTTTAACATTCCTTGTAATAGTGGCTTGATGGAACAAACTCCTTTACTTTTTGTTGTCTGGAAAGCTCTTTATTTCTCCTTCAATTTTAAATAATAGCCTTGCTGGGTAAATTAGTTTCTGTTCTAAGTCCTTGCTTTTCATCACTGAATATTTCATGCCAGTACCTTCTGGCCTGATATGTTTCTGTTGAGAAATCAGCTGATAGTCTTATGGGAGCTTCCTTGTAGGTGATGAACTGCTTTTCTCTTGTGGCTTTTAAAATTCTCTCTTTGTCTTTAAACTTTTGCATTTTAATTATGATGTGTCTTGGTGTGGGCCTCCTGAATTTGTGTGTCTTTTTCTTCAACAGGTTAGGGAAGTTTTCAGCCATTATTTCTTCAGATAGGTTCTTGATCCTTTGGTGTGTCTCTTCTCCTTCTGGTGCCCCTATGATGTAGATGTTTACACTTCATGTCATTCCACAAGTCCCTTAACTATCCTCTTTTTAAAAAAATCTTTTTTCTTTTTGTTGCTTTGATTAGATTTTTTTTCTACCTTGTCTTCCAAATCATTGATTCAATCCTCTGTTTCATCAAACCCACTATTTATTCCTTCCAGTATATTCTTTACTTCAGATAACGTATTCTTCATTTCTGACTGGTCCCTTTTTAATGGTTTCTGTGTCCTTTTTTATACTGTTGAGCATCCTTATAACCATTACTTTGAACTCTATATCTGTTGAATTGCTAGTCTCCATTTCATTTAGCTCTTTTTCTGGAGATTTAGCTCATTCTTTTGTTTGGGCCCTGTTTCTTCATCTCCCCATTTTGGCTGCCTCTTTGTGTTTGTTTCTATGTACTGGACAGATCTATGGCTCCTGGTTTGTGGGGTGGCCTTATGTAGTAGCTGTCCTGTGGGGTCCAGTGGCATTCCAAGAATGAACCTATTGTAACTGAGTGTTGATTGCTACTGGCCCATTCATGCTTGGGATCAACCCTCAGGCTAGGTGGCTATGAAGCTCAGCCTTGACCATAGCATTCGAGCTGTTATGCAGATGTTGATCATATGAAGTGGAACCACCTCAGTAGGTTTTGATGCCTGCCAACATCTCCCTTTTGATCTGCTGTTTGTGAAGCTTCCTGGATACTGCTCTGATGTTGTCTTCAGCTGGCCACTGGGTATGTTAGTCCTGTATCTCTTAGGAGGGACTTGGTGCAGGCCAATGTAAGACAGTGCCTGTGATGAATCTTGGCAACTTGTGTGGAGCTACAAGTTTGTGGCTGCCTCTGCTGGGCCTGGGTGTGCATGAGAAGGACCAAGATAGACAGCACGGCCAGCTTTTAGCAGCACCAGACCTGGGGGCAGGTCAGCAAAAGTTCCAAGGCACTCTGAGATCTGCCTCTGCCTGCCTCCACCTCCTGGCTGCCTGTTAGGCTCAGTCACTGAAAGAGCCTGTGGCTGTACTCCTCTCAAGTGTAAGCTCTATAGGGTCGGGGGCGGTGGTGGGGAGAGTCCAGAGGGTGGGGCTATTGCTTTTCCCCAGGCTGATGCTACACCTAGGTAAGTGCTCCACCCAAGATATATGGCATCTGTGGTATGGGAGAATGATACAATATGGGAATCCTGGTGGCTGTATCTTCAGCTCCCTCTTCAGAGCCATACACCCAAAACTCTCCTCACATTATTCTGTTCTGCTCTACCAGAATCCAGGGTGAGTGGCTGCAAATGAAATTTTGTGCATTGGCCTTTTAAGAGGGGGCCTGTATCTCTAGCAGATTCCCTTCTCTTCCTAGTGGACAGAAACTTTGCTGCTTTTCACAGCCAGATGTTATGTGGGTGCCTCTTCCTGGCTCTGGTGCTTCGGGCTGGGGAGCCCAGCTTTGGGTTTAGCCTCATGCTTCTCAGTGTAACCCTCCTGCAGCTGAGATGTCCTTCTGGAACCTCAGCTCCTACTCATGGGGCCAGCTCTTTTCATACCTCCACACTTCCTCCACTCTTGATGTGGCTTCTTTGGTAAGTCCTTGTTTTTAACACTCTTCTTCAGCTGGTCTTCAGTTGGATATTCATGATGATTGTTCTATAATTTAGTCATAATTCTAGTTTTGTTTTGGGAGGAGGTGGGTGTCGCTTCCACCTACTCTGCCTACATCTTGGATCCCCTCTCATCTAACTCTTAAAACAGTTTACTTGATATCAGTTGTAGTATGTTTGTATTTAAGGCTTTCTCACTAGATTTTAAGCTGTTTGAGCTTATTTATCTGCATATGCACTGCAGTGCTTAACACTGTTTCCTTTGCTAGGGTTCGTCCTCTAAATATCTCCATGATTAGCTCTTTTACTTCTTTGAGATCCTGATACAAAAATCACCTTGTCACTGCCTAAAACCCTTCTGTTCCACAGCATTTTGTAGCTCCCTTTCCTGCTTTATTTTTTCTTTTTATTATATTTAGCATTCTCTATATTTTACTTATTTATTTGGTTTATTTTCTGTCTCAATTACAAATTCCACAGTATTCTACATATTTTACTCATTTACCTTGTTTATTTTCTATCTAAATTATAATTTCCATTGAAGACAGACATTTTTATCTATTTTGTTCAGAACTGTAGCCCAAGCACTTAGGACATAGTAGGCATCCAATAAATATTTAACAAATGAATGAATAACTGAATAGCCATATTAAATAAATATAGTAGAAATGAATAGGAGTGTTACAGGCATTGGATCTAAGCCTGGAACTAATTTCAAGGGAAATGAACAATTGTTTCCAACATGTGTGCAAGGGTACTAGCTAAATTCAGTCATTTTTACCTGGACCTGTTAAGTTTCTGAAAAGCCAACTAATCGTTTCATTAGCATTCACCATACATATTTTTAATAAAGAGTGGTTACATAAAGATTTCCAACCTATTTGCACAGACGAAAAGGAAACATAGGTCTTTGTCTCCTGGATCGTCAGAGTAATGATTATGCTTCTAAGACATCTGTTCAGCTCATCACATTTGTTTCCCCCTGTGGCTTATGCAATTGAGCCCATTGGTACATATTTGTTTACATAATATGGCATATGGTATCGGTCAGTTCTGACCATAGAAATGTCCTGCAGATGAGCAGTAGCTCTGGGCCTTATGATGTGTGGTTTTGTCATTGAAAGATTAGATATCTACTTTGGTAAACAAGTGAGAACTGAGAATATTCACAGTAATTTTGAATGAAGATATTTTGATTTTTCACCCCACTGTAAAATAGTGAGTTGCAAGAAGATTTAGTGAGCTACTAGTAAATTTTTTTTCACTCATTGAAGGTAAGCTTGGATCTGGGCAAATGTGGGGAACTTGATACACCAGGATAAAACTTGGAAAATACTGGAACTTTTGGTAGAATTTGTAAAAGAAAAAATATCAGTATTTATTTGAATGCAAATATTTCCCAGCAAGCATGGCCCTTAAGAAGTTTTAAAATTTTATCTTGCAGTGGAGAAAAAATATGAGAAATATGAATACATTATATGACTTTGCTTCTAGAGCAAGAAGACTATCTTATAACCCTGATTGGTTTTATTGAGTCAATTTACTTCAGCTTTAATTAGAGTTCTTGGTTTTGTCAAACAAAAAACAAATCCAGACTTGGTAAGGAGAGACTTTATTTGAAAGGGTTATTGCAAGGCGGGAAAGGGACTGTGGCACCGGGGAGAACACCGTGACCTTGGGATGTGCAAGTATGTCAAGAGTTAGGCAAGAGGGCATTTCTTTTACAAGAGCAGTGACCAAGGCTAGCAAACCTGGGTGTGGGTCAGTGGGATGCAAGGATGGCGTACGGGATAGTAGATCAGAGAATATTTTACCCTGACACCAGCCTATTTCCTGGGAAGAATCCAAGAATAGGGTCTGTACGCCATCTCAGGCTGAGGAGAGGCTCCGGTTCAGACACCTAAGGGAGGGAGATAAGTGTAACCAAATTTTGGTGAACAAGCATTTTATTTTGACTGGTCAATGGGACATGGGTTCAGGCAATCATTTATGAGGCAAAGGCTAGCCTTGTCATAGGTAAGCAAGAGGAACATCCGTGAGTTTTAAGTCATGTGGGAAGGGTGGTTCTCTGAAGTAAGCCGTTTTCCAGATGCAAAAGGGTGGGAGAATTTCTTTAACCTCCACTTTTTTCCAGGAACACAGGGCTCAGGTGAAATTCAGTGCTATCAGCTTCCATACCCAGAGTGAATTTGGAAAATGCTCTGCCCTTGTTCTGTCTTCTTTATAAAAGAATTACAGTGAAAACAATCTGATGGTTACTAATTTTTTTTTGAGGTTGGAAATTTCTTCTCCTGTGTGACCCTAAGAAAAAGAAAAGGTGAATATGTAAAACACTTCATTAAAAGAAATAGACATCTTTGGAACTTTATTCTGGCAGATAAAGTATATATTAAAAGATGTGATTTTTTTCCTGGTTTACATGGTAGCTGACTGGTAGAGGCAGTGCATATTTAATTGTGAATGAGAATTACCGAAGAAAAGAAATCTTCTTTAAAACATTAATTAATCTTGGAAGCAACCTAAGTGCCCATCAGCAAATGAGTGGATCAAAAAACTGTGGTACATTTTCGCAATGGAATTCTACGCAGCAGAGAGAAAGAAGGAGCTTATACCCTTTGCAACAGCATGGATGGAACTGGAGAGCATTATGCCAAGTGAAATAAGCCAGGTGGTGAGGGACAAATACCATATGATCTCACCTTTAATTGGAACATAATCAACAAAAGAAAAAAGTAAATGAAATATAACCAGGGTCATTGAAAATAAGAACAATCTAACAATAGCCAGAGGGGAGGGGGGAGGGGACAGTGGGAAGATGGGTTTTCAGGAACTACTGTAAGGGACAGGTGGACAAAACCAAGGGGGAGGGTGGAAGCAAGGGAGGGAGGTGGGTTTGGAGGGGGTGGGAGGAGGGTTGGGGAGAAAATACAGACAACTGTAATTGAATGGCAATAAAATAATTAAAAAAACATTAATTAATCAAAATTAATATCTAGAAACTTTACCTTAAAGGTAAATACCCAGGCTGTCTGAAGTTACTTCGTTTCAAAAAAAAAAAAAAAAAAAAAGATATCCTTATACTCTGGGAAGTTTCATTTCATAATAAATAAAACTGTTAATGGCAGAAAGTTATAGAAAAATGGAAAGAATTAAAGATAAAAAGCTAGGTGTTACATTTGTTACATTGAGTTAGAAAAAAACATAAAACACAAAATTCAGAGTTAAATCAGTTTATTTTTTCAGAATATATAGAATACTGAACTTAGAAATAACTGCCAATTTCATTTTTTCTTGTAGCTATGTATTTATAGTAAATTCTGATTTTCCTCAAAATAGCTGAAAGAAAATGAGAAAAATGTGTACGAGGTAAATGTATAATTTTTATTAAGCTTCTGAAATTCGGAGGATGTGCAAAACCAACAAAAAATGCTGGAGGTGGGAAAACTTTTGAGGAACACTTTGCAGGCATGGCCCTGTTGCAGAAAATTTTATTCTTACAGGGCTCAGTCCAGGAGGAAAACTCGCATTCCAGTTTGAGTTCTGTCACTCACCAGCTGAGTGACGCCAAGGTCACCCAAACTTTCCCAGCTTCACTTTCCTCATATGTTAAATGTAGACTAGATGGTCCATAAGGATCTGTCTAGTTTTCAAAGTTTACTGTATTATTTTAAAGACAGAACTTCTTTAATTTATGAAGCACTTTAGAAACCTTGGGCCATCAACAGATTTCCAGATCTAAAAGTATTTGTAGAAGGTATGATTAGGGGGGAGGGTGGGATAGAAGCAGAAAAAAAGAAATTTATATAAGTAAATGGCACAGGAGAGAAATTCCCTCTGGAAAGGGTTAAGTCTTCAAGGAAAATGTAATTTTTACTGGTGACACTCCCCAGGATCCTGCATTCCTCCTCAACCTCTTCTAGAGGCTCATATTGGCGTGATATTGCTACAGGGTCAACACTTACCCAAAGCAACTACCACTTTCTGTTTTTCCTCCTCCTCGGTCTCTGCACAATACTCTCAGTCCCTTACCAGCCAAAGCTCATCCTGGTTTCTAGAATTAGCTGCACCTGAGACAGACTCCCATTTTTTTTTCCCCAGAGCCCTCTACACCACACAGAAGAGATGACGTCTGTTGCTATTTCCAGACAGTAGATGGCGCTAGTGTACCATCAAAAAGGTCTTTCTGGCTGTCATCTGTGTTCCCAGGTCTCCTAGAGCAAGTTCTGTGTGGTTACCTTAGAGTTAGAAATGTCTTATTTTCATTTGTTTGCAATCATTTCTTCTAGGTAGTAATTTCACAAATTTATGTAAAATACTCACACAGTGCTTCCTTGTTTTAGATGTTTCTGTAGGAGAGTTATTTTCTCATGTGATGCCATGGGGTGAGGAAAACTTGCTCTCTGCCTTAGAGAACCTCATTAAATCATGCCACGCACCATGAGGTATTGAGATAGTGCCTTCTGGTCAAGAATTTAAAAAAAACCCCAATAATTTGTATAACTGAAAATATCACCTCACTAAATCTTTGAAGTTCTGGTTTTAATTTTTAAAAGAAACCTTTCAAATTGCATCGCACATTTGATTTTTATGCCTTTATATATTTCCCCTCCTCTTTAAGCCATAAGGCATTCTTCAGTCTTAAAGGATGCAGTTGAGATTCAGTTTTTCTGGGAATGCTTTGCCATTTTCGTCCTAATGCTGTGCCCGTAAGCCAAGGGGAGCATTACAGAGCAGACAGGCACATCTCTGTAACAAAGTAGGCTGCCATCAGAAAGATCTGCCAGGCTTTTGTAAGAATTTAAAAAATACCTTCATGGAAAGTGTCTTAAGAATTTTCATGGGAAATCAAATGATGTAGGTCCAAATAAATTTATCTAATCATTAATAAATTTGTAATTTTTGTATCTCTAGTGACAGATGTTCCCAGGATACAATTACATCATTTCATTGAATGCATGCTTTAAAAGTTTTCTTCCTTTTTCCCCTTGGTATTTGGCCAAATGTCACATAAAGTCAAAAACCTAAATATATAAGTTAAAATAAAGAGGGTTTTAACTTTCCTAAAAAAGGCTTCAAAACTCATAGTTTTGCCACCAAAACCTAAATCATATTGGCTTCCCTGGAAAACATCTTTTTAATTTAAAAATATCAATCAATTCCTGGTGCTATTGCTTAAAAGGTTAATCTAAACACATTTTAGCAGATAAATTAAATTTTTGTTGAGCTTTGTGATTAGCATTTAAAACACTTAAAAATTTCCCATATACTCTTGAAGCTGATGATTTTTTAACAGATTATAATCTAAAAATATCTAAGATCTCTCCCAACAGTGGAGAGATCCTGTCATTTTACCATTGTTCTCTTATTCTTCAATTCCCTGAATGCCTACACACTGGACCCAGCAACCCTCTGCCTGAATGATGGATTTGTGTGGCTGTCAATTCTAGATTTATTGCTTCATTCAGGAATGAGCTGTTTCAACAGCATATGCCCCGCTGATCTCTTAGAACTAGCAAACACTGTTCATCTGAAGGAAACTATTAGTCTGTACTTCACATGCCTGTAATTCTGAGATTGTGGAGGTTTTTTTTTTTTCTGAATAAAGTTAGAAATCCAAAATGACAAGAAAAGTTTCTTAACTTTATTCTAACTCTGCGATATTGCTTTCTGGCCACAGCCACAGCCAACTCACAATGTAAAATTCGAACTTGGTGAGAAATCATCTTTGAGAGCCAGAGTACATGAAGCAGCAGTTGCAGCAATATCCTGTACCATACATGGCAGAAAGAACATCACAAACACATTGCCAAAATTATTAATTTTCTAGAAAAAAAACACATGAAGCAGATGTTCTTGTAAAACTAAAACAGTACATGCCTTGGAAAATTGCTTTAACTAGCAATAACATATAGTTGTTGAGCTATATTTTCAAGACATTGGAATTCTTGTTAATTCATAATTTAACTATTTCATAACTAAATATACAATACTTGAGAAAACTAAATATCTTTAAAAGCTGAAGTTCTGAAGACTCAAAAACTTTCTGGGACTCAGCCCCGTTTTTTCTTCTACCTAAGAATGAAAAAAGGAAAGGTAAGAATGCAGGCAATCTTTTCTCTTTCTCCTTTCCCCATCATGTTTCTTGTCACCAGACAAGATCTGATCAAAGTTTCCCTCAGATGTTCTGTTTTCAAGTTCAATATCCCAGACATAAACCAACTTTTATATCTGCCAAAATGTAGTATTTTTAACCCCTTATTTATGTCTCTTCCTTCAGGTTGAAAAACCAGTGACATCTGGAACCTTCTGTCTCTCTTGTTTCGTCTCTAAACCCTTGTGGTCTTTGAGTTCTTCCTAAATGTTCCTCTTTTGGATTATTAAAATAAGTGTTTTTGCTCTCCCCTTCACATCCGACTTGACAGGTCAAAAATTAAATTAGTCTATTGACAACATTGCTTTTTTTAGATTTCCCCTCATCTTCCCTAGGACTTAGAGTTTAGACTTTATTGCTGGTAAGAGTAAAGACAGAATTTGCTGTTCAATTTTTAAAAAAATTGGCCCAACGGCTGTCATCCTGACTACTCTCTCCACAATGACAGCACTGTGTCTGGGACGGCACCTCCTTTACCACCTCTCTACACTTTCCACAATCTTTCCACCTCTTGGCCTCTGCTCCTGCCACTGCTGCCCCAGCTTCGTTTTACCTACACAAATTCAACGCATTCTTCGTTCAGAGTCACGGAGCAACTCCCAGATGCTGCACTGTTTTTCCAAGGAGCGCCCACGCGGCCCTTTCCCTGCTGGAAGTTCCGTGCGGGGATTTCTAATTCACTTCCTGTGACTTTCCTTGTATTCTTACAATGGCCTCGTGAGACCACGGCTCCACCTCCAGAAATATTTCAGACTCCCCAGGTTGAGAATATTGATTATCTTTTTCGAGTCGCCCTCCATGTTTTGTCGTTGGCGG
The DNA here is from genome assembly GCA_004024845.1 of Tonatia bakeri. Classification (NCBI taxonomy): domain Eukaryota; kingdom Metazoa; phylum Chordata; class Mammalia; order Chiroptera; family Phyllostomidae; genus Tonatia; species Tonatia bakeri. The sequence continues at coordinate 9,491 of PVIA01005091.1, forward strand.
TGGCATTTGTTGTCTCATTCAGGATTCCGATGGCTGCTCTTCTAAGCCATCTTCACACCAGGTTGTTGTTCATTTGGAGGTCCCTGCGTTCTTCGGAGAGAAAGGGAGGGGACTGGCGTGTGATTTGAAACACAGCTTCTGCTGATTGACTTTTACAAACAGCTTTATTGAGATATTTATTTACATACCATAAAGTGTATCTGTTTTAAGTGTACAAACCAATGAATTTTAGTATATCTGCAGAGATGCACGACCTCTGCCACAATCTAGTTTTAGGATATTTTCATCAACTCTAAAAGCAACCTCATATCCATTTTCAGTCAAATCCCTGTGTGTTGGCCTTCGACACAACAATGTTTTAAAGTATTGAATGCATCAGAACATTTACATTCCATAGTGTGGCTATTGTTAAAGACAACATATTAACCAATTTTTGATGAATACTTTAATCTTTCATAAGTTTTCCCATCTTTCACAGGAATGAGAAAACTTGGATTTCTTTCAAATGGTATGAGCATTGTTTTACAACTTGGTCAGCAATTACAGAATGCTTTATAATTTTGTCTGTAAACTCTGAACTTAGATATTTAGTTTTAAAATGAACATCATTTGTGAAAGTTATTAAGTCACTTGTTTCTGGAATTTTTACAGTAAATCAATTTCTTTTCTCTTTCTGGTACTGAATTAAAGCTTTCTGGTAGGTGAGCTTCTTCCCAGGATGAAGGCACATTTGAATTAATAATCTTTTTGAAAATGAAAAAATGGTAAGTGTATTGATAAATCGTGTGACGAATGGTTGAGCAGAGATTATTGACATTTCATGGTGAATTATAGTTGAAAATAAGGTTTAATTCTCATGTACATACGTTCATTCTTATAAATTAGACTCAATCTCATGTCTTTGCTTTTAGCTATATATATCTATATAAAATAGTACATTTAAAATAGTTTATTTTAAAATGAGACAAAATTTGACTCAGAGCAAAGTTGAACAACAAGGAGAATGAACTTTTGACCTGGGATAAATAAAAAAGTGATTTCAGCCAAAAATAACTTTTCTCCCTGCAGAGCAGGAAGGTAATATATGGAGATACCTTTGCTGCATGCATGCAGACGTGTGATTCCAGGATGCTGCCAGATGTTACATGTGCTCTAGGATACCTCACAAAATTGGGTAAGAAGTGTGGCATTTGCTTCCTGAGCCTCACACAAGGAGGACCACGGGCCAATAAGGGAAGATTGCTGCATAAATCAGGCATGCCAGTAGCTGCAGTAGGAGGAAGCTGAGGAGCACACAGATGCTTTCCTTAGTTTGTCCCCATCAAATGGGAGGCAAGGCCTGTTGGGTGGGGACAACCGCATTCAAAACTTGCTTCTAATTCCTTTCCTCATCCGCTTCCCCAGGACATGGGGGGAAAGGGCACGGAAGGAAACAGTTCAAATAAAACAGAGCTTATTTCAATTTAAATTTCAGGCTATTATAATAGGACTGCAATGATTAAACCTACCGATTACATACGCTCTCCTTTTTATCATTTATTACACATGGCTGGTTTGTTCATCTATTTCCTCCTTTCCTCCTTCCTTTCTTTACTTAGCTATTAAGCATTAATTACATCGTAGTTTTGCTAGGAGCTTCTGGTGACCTAAGGCTGGGGTGCAGGCCACAGGGAACCTGTGAACGGGCGTTAACGTCCACTGCTCACGGAATTCAGTCTAGTTGGGGATACAGTCAGTAAATTAGGAAACTGCATAAATAATTTGATGTGAAAGAAATGAACAAGGTAGTTACAGTGAAAGAAATGAACGGGATGCAACAAGAGAGACCGGTCCTGGGGGTGGCCAGGCACAGGGTCTTTGAGCAGATGACAGGGTGGCTCGAACCGGAGATAAAGGGGGGTCTGCTGTATAAAGAAGTGGGGAGCATCCCAAGCAGGGGGAATCGCATATATTGGAAAGGCCTTGAGGTTTGCATTCCCTGAGGTGCAAGGAGCTTGGGCTTTTCAAGAAAGAAACACAGAAAGAAAACTGTTTCCTTATACAGCTGGGGCTTTGTGAGTGAGGCAGAGAAGGGCACAGACTGGGAGGATGGGTAGGTGTATGCCAGGCTATGCAGAATCTTTTAAGATGAGGCAAGGAGCTTGGATTTTCTTTGAAATGAAATGCAAAGCCACATAATAAAGGGCTTAGGCAAAGGAGAAATAGGAACTAGTCTGTGTTTTAAAAAGAGTGCTGGGCCTGCTGCGTGAAGAGCATTTGCAGGCGGGCAGGAGAGGGAGCAGGGAGAGCTGTAAAGAGGCTCCTGCACTGGGCTGGGTGTCAGGACAGGAGCTGGTACCCAGTGGTGACAGAGCTGAGCAATGTGGCTGGGCCGACTGCGCAGGCAGAAGCAGCAGGGCTGAGTGTGGGAGCTGTTCTCAGCTTGCCCCTGTGGCTCTGGGAACACCGTCTGAAAATCACTAATCCACACAGTGTAAAAAGGGAGTTTGACTGACATTTCCAGACATGTAGCAATTATTTGACTCAACCGACCAGATTACCTAGTGGTTGGATCTATAGTTCTAAAGCCAGGATTCTAGTTTGTTGTGGTCAAAAGTTACGAGGCAGTTTTTTAAAATCCTCACCCAAAGATATGTTTATTGATTTTCTTAAGGAGAGAGGAAGGGGGTGGGGAGAGGGAGAGAGAGAGAGAGACAGAGAAAGAGAGAGAGAGAGAGAGATGGATGTGAGTGAGAGAGAAACATTGATCAGTTGCCTCCCGTACGTGCCTGGACTGAGAATTGAGCCCACAACCCTTTGGTGTATAGGACCACGCTTCAACCAGCTGAGCCACTGACCAGGGCAAGACAGTTTCTGATGATGTGAGTATATTTATTGAGGTCTATAAAACTGTTTACCACACATGTTTTATTTACAGTGTTCTTTGGAGGAAATAATTTCTAAATTCTTGACTTTCCATCTTATGATTGAAAACTCATGATTGAAAGTCAAGATGGAGGGGACAACATAATCAAGGAAAAAGGCCATCAGGAGAAAGAAAGCAAAGATGAATTGAGCCTATGATTTAATGGTATGCACAAAAAATCAAATCGAGACACTTTGCTGTGCTCAATCTCAGCTTTCACAAACTATACCCATTCTTTCGCTGAACAGTGTTTGGAAGATTAAGACAATGGTTGTGTGCTTTTTAGGCCTTAGGCGGGCTGTGCTTCTGTATTTAATTTTGCAGCAGTCACGCATGCCCTGATGGAGCACAGACTTGATTATTGTAATTCTCTTTCAGTAGGACTTCCAGCAGGGCTTCTCTGTCACTCGCTGCTCGTGCAGAATGCAGCGGCACATCTGCTGGCTGATTTGAGAATGGGCAATCATATTACCCCATTCTGTATAATTTGATATGTGTGGGTCACTGAGGACTCCGGCAATGTTTCTTTGTTTCTCTCTCCCTCTCTTCTTAAAGGATGAAAATTACATTTTCTCTGCATCCACACCTATCTATTTCCACAGTCATTTATCTTAGGGAGAATTGTGTAGCTTTTTGCCTACTCACAAGTCACATGTCATTTTAGGCTAAAGGTATCCATGCTGAGTGACACACACACACAAAAAAAATGAGTCTATGTGGTAAGATTATGAGGCACTGTTTTAATAGATTTTAACTATACTTAATCAAAGAGGTTTATATCCCTTGGAAGGATGGACAGTTCATCCTATCCTATCCTGTCTCATCCTGTCCCCACCTGTCCCATCCCATCCCGTGCCATGCTGTCCCGGTCCATTCTGTTTTGTTCTGTTTCATTCCCTTCCATCCCATCCTTCTACACACCAATTCCTAAGCCTGGCAGCAGCCTGGAAGAGAGAGACAGCTGCTGCTGCTCTTGTAGCTTTGCCCGCATTGTTAGTGAGTTCTGGAAAAGCTGAGGATGCAAGGTGAAGGCAGGAATCATGACCCTGTGGACTTCTCTAGACCACCAGGTGCCTCTATTTATTGTCCCATGAGCATCCTAGTTTAACGTTGTTCAGAACAATGGGAGATTGGATTGGAACAAAGATCAATAATTTGTGTACACAACTTGGGGCTCCTACTAGAGGGGAAATGTAAGACAAGGTACACAGGTAGGGGACACACATCCTGCTTTTAAACACGGGCATTGAATGTCTGGTTTCCTTCACTGGCAACTTTACTGATGTTAATTTGGGTGTTGGGGAAGATGCAGGGATTGGAAAGGGTGGTGGGCATCTCACATGGAAGCATTTCATCCACCCCAAGAACCCCATGGGGGAAGGGGGGTGGTCCTAGGGAGAATATGTAAAAAGGCATCAGTTTTATTGATTAAACACCATTTTCCAAGGAAATCAATTTTTCTTCATGGTCTCATAACATTTACTTCATTTATTCTTTTAGTACTTTTAATCACTACAGTCAATGGTTATGTGACTTTTCAAAAGACAAGAGCAAATTTCAGGAAAAAAATAGAGCTAGTGTGGATCATTAGACATTGGCGTGATTCAGCTGAGGGGTTGGCCACCTAGCTGTAGGCTAGGGTAGAAACCCTGGCTTGGAATCACAACTCCAGCCCTCGTTGGTGTCTCTGTAGACAGGGTGCTTTCTGTCCCTGCTCCTTAGATTCTTCCTGTGTGCAGTGTGGACAATCATATCATCTCAATGTTGCTGTGAGGATTCAATAAGATAATAATTGTGAAATGAAGCTCCTACCAGCATCCTTTCCTGCCTCCTTCAGACTTAATCTTGAGTTCCATCTACTGTGGAAAACCCTCCCTGACTACCCAAGCCCATGATGTGCACATATTCATTATAAGTTACTATATACTACTAGTTAAGTATATGTCATATGTTCTTAACTAGTCCAAGTAGTTTCTAAGTCTTTGAGAATATAGCACGTATCTTGTACTTTTTGGTGTAGGCTATTAATTTGAGTGTGGTCAGTTGTATATAAGCCACACTTAACAGAGACTTGTTTATTGATAACTGCAATGGTCGGTTGACTTTTTAAATTCAGTAGCTTTCCTAGTGATATTCTTAGAAAGCCCTGTATAAACCACTGTGTAATGTCTACAGACATTCTCTAAAGGATTCAGCACGTCTCTTCAAACCGGAACCAAAACATATACTAGGAGAATTTTCCTACCTCAAGACAAGGTAGCAGAGAGCAGGAAGTCATGGAGAAGAATTTCCATGGAAGATTTTCCTTAAACATACCACTCCTTTTGGCGTTCCTTGTTCCAGTCATACTATGTTGAGATGACAATGATGGTGATGATAGTAATGGAAATGATGGTAGCTAGCACTTACAGTCCTTACTATGTGTCAGCATTGGGTCAAATGATCACAAGCATTTTCTTGTATGATTCTGACAACCATCTGAGCTAAGAATAATCATAATCCCTCTTTAATAAATGAGGAAACTAAGGCTCAGAGATCTTAAGTCATTATTAAGGTCGCACTCAACTTACTCAAGTTCACAGGTCTAGTGCATCTCAGTATGTATGAAAACAGTGAAGGATGACTCCAGGCCTGGCTTCGCCTTGTGTCTGCACTGGAGCCAGCGTACTGGGGGCGTTGTGCAGGCATACACACACACACATGTATTTTGTGTTCAGCTACTATGAGATAAACTAGAAGGGGAGAAACTGGTAATTAATTTGGATTAACATATTTAATTCCATCAAAGAATAAATAATTTTTAACTCAAGAGAATTATTTTCTTATTATTTGGGTTTGATGTTTCTCTTTTGTCATGCATTTTTTTCCCCTGAGAAATGACTTTATTCAAGCAAGTTTCTCCACCCTCATTCCCTATATATCTCCCTCCCTTCTATCCTTCCTACACATAGTCTAGTCAGGCAGACACAGAGACAATCTTTTCTGACTGGTAAATAGAACAGATTAGTGCCTATATGGGTGTAGTAAACTAATCAAATTCTATGAGAAAGTGGAGAATGTTCACTTTCCCATTGTTTTGTGTTTTAAAACCTAGGGTACTACATTTAAAAATTTGTCTTATACAAATGCAGTGGAAGCAATGCATTGGAGACTAAAGCACACTTCATTAGAGTGAGGTCTAAGAAAAGCTGAAGAAGAAGGGATGTAACCAGTAAGCATTTAATAGATGGATAGTCCCACTGAGGTCAGAGAATGGTCCATAGAAAGGAGCAGGATGGCTATAATTAGTACTGAACGCAAATGGTTAGAGCAAGGAGGTCTTATTTCATACAGCAGGGAAAGCCATTCTTCCTGTGTGACTATCATCGCTTCTGCTCAAGTCAACTGTATGGTGTCAGTCTCAGGTCGGTGATCGAAGAACCTAATTCGTGGGACATCTCTCAACCAAGGAATTCTGAAGCTTTTCAGATAGTGTGAATATTCACACAGATAGTGTGAGTTTATGACTCACAGTGATGTATTTCTGGACTCTGTTACGTAATAGGATTTGTTGCTGGCTTTTGGAAGGATTTCAGTTTAAATTTGGAATCTCCAAACCAGGAGTGGAAGCCTGTTTCTGCTGTTCATTATAAACAAACAAATCTTCAGTGAAGCTATCTCTTGTCAGGACCTATGGGGCGGGGAGCCCGTCACTGAAGGCATTGTTTCTTGTGGATCAGCAGCATGTGACCATAGGATGTGACTGTACAGTATTTTCTAAACAGACAGATACAGTTATGCTATGATTTATACTTGAAAGTAACAAATTAAATATTTTGGAGGCATATACTACAGTTGATCGCTTTTTGAATTGTAGTAAAAGTGTGAAAAAAAATTTGTGCAATGCTCCTGCCTGTGGCTTCCACAGGATGTGTCCATGAGGGGAAGCGGGTCTGACAGACACTGATACAGCTGAAGGAGACATGTTTTATGGCCGCCCTTGAAGGCAAAAAAAGACTGCAAGTGAGCGGTGCTGTGACTTGAGGTTATTGCTTTCTCTTTGGGATCTGGAACGGAGGTGCCAGGGATGATAGAAACCGGGGCTTGGACTGGGTGGGCTCAGAGGTGTCCTAGACAAGTTTCTAGATTGTTGTGATTACCATGTTCCCCACTCCTTTACAGAAGCGCTTTGGAGGACCCCTAAGGGCATCTATTTACACTGTGTTTTAAGAAGACGTGTAATGTCCAGCGTGGTTACTGTAGTTCGATACTGTGCTATATATTTGAATATTGTCGAGAGTAGATCTGAAAGGTTCTTATCACAAAAAATGTGTAGTGGTAAGTATTAACTAAACTTACTGTAGCAATTATTTTCTGTAATATATACATATATCAAATCATTATGTTGTGCACCCAAAATAATACAATAGTATATGTTAATTATATCTCGATAAGAAAATTCCTAATAAATTTTCTTTTTAACTTGTGATATCCCAGATGGATCAAGCCTACAAGACCTTTCAAATGATCAAGTAACCTTACAGAAACTGCTGGACTCACAGAGTTCTTTTTTTGGGATTTAATGAATATTTTTGCAAATGTGTGTGATTGATTGAATTTGTCACATTTTTTTATGGTGTGCATGTGAGTGCTTTCATTTAGGAAAATGGCCAGGAACCTTACTGAAAAACGGAGAGACTACAAGATGGCCTGGTGCGCAGCTCAGCTCCGACTTGTTTCTTCCTGTGACTGTGGGCAACTCACTTCCCTTCTCTGTTTTCAGTTGCTTCGGCTGTAAAGTGAGAGAACTGGCCCAGGGCTTTTGGTTTGTGTGGATCTTCATAAACTATCTGATGCCGCCTGTGCGTAAACGTGGTTTTAGTCCCCATAGACCGTTGCCTGTCACGCCTCGCCGTGAGGCGGGGGCGCATGTGGGGACGTGGAGGAACGTGGAGTGGGAATGAGGGGAATGGTAACGCAGGTGACAGTGCGCCACGGACTGGGGGGTGTTCTTAACTCCACACCCACAGCCCCCAAACTGGACCAAGCGAGAGGTTCCTAATCTGTCCGATCTCATCACGGAGCAGTGTGTCAAAAACAGTGTTTGGGAATTGAGAAATCATCAAGGTAAGAACATAAGAAGTCTGGTATGATGCATTACCTTCATTTTATAAACAAAACGACATCCAATATGTGAAATACAAGGAGTATATATATATCATCAGAAAAAATATTTTTTAGATTCAACAAATTTATCTTGTAAAACTCATCCTCTTGTTCTTATTTTTTTCTCATTTTTCGTTGGATTGGTAAAACAGTCATCTCATGTGTTACAGGCTTTAGGATTGGCATTATTTATTTATTTTTTAACTTTTGCCACAGCCCTTTCCTCTTTAATTTATTTTATTTTTTGTGTGATTTTTTTTTTACTTTTCATATTATTTTGTTTTTAGTTTCAGGTGCATAGCATAGTGGTTAGACAATCATATACTTTACAAAGTGTTGCCTGCCCCCAATACTTCCAGTACCCACCCGGCACCATTTGGAGCCATCACAATATTGCTGACTACATTCCCTGTGCTGTGCTGTACATCCCCGTGACTATTTTGTAACTGCCAATCTGTACTTCTTAATCTTTTACATTTTCTACCCAGTCCTCAAACCGCCCTCCCTTCTGGCAGCCACCAGTTTGCTCTCTGCCTTTATGACTGTAGTTCTGGCATTTAGAAGCCAGTGAGTCCTTTCTGAAATATATTCTATAGTTCTTGTTAGTATTTTCAGGGACAGAACTATTAGGCAAGTGCTCTCCTAGGTTTGTTTGAAATCCCAAGGGTGTAATGTTCAGTGGTGCTAGAAAGGCAGGGACTGGAGCGGGCAGGAACAACTCTTTGTCTGTCGCTTTCTTGGGAGCCCCGCTGAGCGCTCTGTGTGTGTGTGTGTGTGTGTGTGTGTGTGTGTGTGTGTGTGTAGGGAGGCAGGCCTGCGCACATGTGCTCTGGAAACGGCAGGGGGCACTGAGATAGAACCTTCGTAACCCTGTTGGGATTATCGTCTTTAGATCGAGTTCTACAATTAAAATGGTATGAATAACATAAATAAACTGATGGTGATTTACCTCGCTGTTTTATTTCATTTCCTGGAGTTTTATGACTTGAATTTTGTGAAAATCTCCATTATCAGCCTGTGGGTAGTTCACCAGTATCAAATCATTTGTTGATTGTCTGAGAAATAATTTTTCCCTGAGGAAGTCCAGCATTGACATAGCACTGACTTAATTGTTAAACAAATCTGCTTGTTTTTCCAGAGACTTTTGGCCATGTGTAGCCTTCTGGGGTCCTGACACCCTCCCTAGCATTGCAGGGGTGTCATCCCTGGGAGTCAGTCCACACCTGAGTGGGAAAGCCTGCTTTCAGGAGGCTCAGTTTCCTCTTTGTGTTTGGGAGGATGTTGACAACCAGAAAGTCATCTCCTGGAGGAAGAGATAAGAGCACCCTTCTGCTCTATCCTGATGGAACTGGGCTCACTACTAGTGTATATTTAGAGTGAGAGTTCCCCACTCCCTGAAGTCATGATTTCTTGTTGCAAAGTTATAGTATGTATGGCAGTATAGCCATCAACTCCCCTTCATAGGAAACTAGAGAGCACCTCGGATTATTTCTCTTAGTAAATGTGAGTCCTCCAAGTTTTTGCTTTTTTCTGGTCAGTTTTGGCAGGCGAGATGCCAAAGTTAGTCTTGGCCCACGGCACACCCCAGTGGGGAGAGGGCCAGAAAGGGATATGTCTCCCATTCTTTAAAGTCACACAAGGACTTTATAAGACATGCCTTTGATGTTCATACCAGGTTACTCTTTCTCTCAAAGGGGGATGTGAAATTCATTAAGTGGAGATTTCATTCTGCTCATTTCCAGCGGAATGTTGTGTATAATTAAGCTACTGTATTAAAAAAAATCCTGTCCTGGTAATGAAGTAACTTTGAAAAATAGTCTTTTTGTTTTGTGAAGACAGGGCCCTTTAAAAACGGAAAACCAGAGGAAAGCGGTCTATAATAGACTGGCAGGTTGCAGCCTGAAAACGTGGTGTGAGTTCGTTCAGTCAGGACCTCCAGCCTCTGCTCTCTTGTCCCGTCTCCTCCTTCCTGCAAGCAGAGGCTCTCTCCCTTGAACTCTGCCTGTTAGACGCCTTCCTCCTGCCATTCGTTAGGTCTCAATCAATGAAACCACGTACTTTCAACCTTTCACAGTAAAAGTTTTAAACCATTAATTTTTTTTCTATGATTTTGACTTTTCACATTTAATTTATTCCTAAGTGAGGGAGGTTCTCCTCCACATATTTCTCTCTATTCTCATCGTAATTACTTAATCAAAGTCCCTATAGATTTCTGCCTGGCTCCAGCATATTCCACCTAAGTTGTGTCCTCAACTGGCCCCTTGGCTCTCCAATCCATCCTGTGTACTTGTTTTTGGACTTCTCTTTCCTGGACGCCCTTCATACCCTTCCCCTGTCTTAGCCGGTGTCCGGTGCACAAATCTCAGCTCTAGTATCCGAGCTTCTCCAGATGTATCTACTCCTACTCCACAGGCATTCATTGCATGTCAGCAATACATCAGGTGTGGTGCTCAGGCCTGGGTATAAGAAAAAGATCAAAGCTCACCTTTGATGGAACTGGAGGGCTGGAGGTTTTAACCATTTTTAGGTGTATGATTCTGTGGCATGAAGTACATTTACATATTTGTGCAACTATCACCACCTCCCATCTCCAGGACTTTTTTATCTTCCCCAGCTACACTTCGCACCCGTTAACACTAACTCCCCGAACTGCCACCCTTCCAGCTCTGGAAGCAACCGTTCTACTTCAATCTCAATGGATTTGACTGCTCTAGGCACCTCAGAAAAGTGAGCTAATCCAATATTTGCCCTTTTGTGACTGGCTTCTTTTGCTTAGCATAACGTCTTCAGGTTTCATCCATGCTGTAGCATGTGTCAGAATTTCCTTCCTTTTTAAGGCTGAATAACATCCCATTGCATGTATGTACCACTTTTCCTTTATTCATTTATCCATGGGTGGACGCTTGGATTGTTTCCACATTTTGGGCTTTGTGAGTAATGCTGCCATGAAACTGGCTATACAGATCCCTGTTCGGGTCCTTGTGTTCACTTCTTTTTTTTATGGTGTTTCTTTACTTTGAAAGATTATTTTACTTTAAGTAACAATATAATGTGAAATAATTTGTTGTCTTATTTATTGCTAATATTATGTTATAATACTTTTGAACACCCACAAAGGGGTAGAGAATAGGCGCTTCCTGTATACCAACAGGCACAGCCATTAACATTTACTGAGCACTGTGCCAAGCACTCTTCTGCCTGCTTCACAGGCAGCAACACATTTCACCCTCAGAGTAGCCTCGTGAGAAGAACACTTACATGTATTTTCCAGGAGGGACAATGGGGACACTGAGCTGTTATGAACTTACTCAAGGGCATATAGAAAGTAAGAGATATTTATTATTAACTCTCACAACAACTCAGAAAGGCAGATATTATCATGTTTACTGATTCCGATGAGAAAATTACTGTTCTGATACATTAAGTGACATTCTGAATATGACACAGTTAAGAAGCAGCAGAGTTCAAATGCAGCCCTGGTTTAACTGACTCCAAGTTCCATTCTCTTTCCACTGCAGTGTATTTTATTTTATATTCATTTTATTGTTTAAAAACCAGATTGCACATTCTTGAGAGAAGAAAGCATCCTTTTGATTACTGGACATTTCCAAGCATGTAGTGTCAGTGATCAATAAATATTTGATTTCTTGTTGGGAGGTCAATAAGAAGATGAAAGTAAAAGATTCAAGGAAAGAACCAGATAGTTTTGAGTGGAAACTTGAGGAATTTGAGGATGGGGGAATAGGAAGAAGTCATTTAAAGCCATACTTTCATAAAGAAATTAGTGCTCAATAACTATTGTGGTTTTTTTTTGTATTTCTGTAATCTATAAGTAGTCATAATACATGGAATGCAGTGCTACAGATGCTGCACCCCATGGGGAAAATATGCCATTGATTATTCACAAGAGTTACACTACTCTCGTGAATTATTAAAATTTGTTAATGAGATGAGATGCAACCCCATATTTCCATCGGGCTGCTGCCATGGACGGGCCTTTTCTGTGAAGAGAGGAGAACCTGTGGGGGGCAGGCTGGGAGGGGATGGCTGATAGGCAGAGTCAGCATGAGGATGGATGGCCCCAGTGGGGGGAGGGCATGTGTGAATTGAGAAGTAGGATCCATCCATTATATAAAAATAAACAATAAGCAACTTTTGAATTGTGGTGCTGTATTTCCTTCTGGGATTCAAATGACTACATGAACCACTTGAGCTTCATTTTTATGGTTTATGAAACTCAAGGGAATTCTATGCTTATAATTTATCCTTGCTGGTTCCATGTAGTGTTTATGGCTCCGTATGCTATGTATGATGGTGTCGTGTGCATGCCTGTACACAGAGTTTAATTAATAGCCTAGAGATTATTCTTGGCCTGACTTAATGATGTCTGTGTGCTTCATGCTGGAAAGCATGTGCTTCCATGCTGGAAAACAAGGGAAGTTCAGGGCCAGGAGCAGTAACCTTGGAGTTGGGGGTGAAATTACATACTACTCCACGGTCCTACGAGTTTTGGAGGCAGTCTTTGGGATTCTGCCTGTGTTGTGCACCTTTCCAGCTCATCCTCTAAGCTTTTGCAATAAGTGAAGCAATTAAAACTTCAATTAGATTCTTAGTCCCTTTGAATCAATTTCTTTCTTCTATTTTTTGGAAAGTGCAGTGGACGTCAAAGTTACAAGTGAGTTTTGAGTTATTCTTTCTTTGAGAAGCCTTCTCCACTTCCTGCAGTTGGGGGTGAGTCTTGCAAGGATGTCTTTTGGGGCCCTTCATGTGAAGACAAGAGAGAAGGTCAGGGATTCAGCTTGCAGTTTTATCAACTTTTTTCTTTAGAGCTCTCTTGCTAAATTAGATTTTAGAGTGTTAAAGCAACTTTAGTGGATTGAGTTCAGTGGTTTTCAAACTTTTAAAATCCATAGATACCTTCTTTAACGAAACACATATCTAGAAGCCTACAGATAAAACAGTTAAACTTATAGCTGCCTTAGTTCCTTTGGCCAGGAGAGAGGCCGTGTGGGCAGTGGTTAAAAATAAGAACTGTGGTGTCAGACCACGTGAATTCAGGTCCCAAGATTTCCCATATACTTGGATGGGCAAGTTACTTAATCCATTTGTGCCTCAGTTCCTTCATCTATACAATGGGGATGATAAGGATAAAATCTACCTCACGGGGTTGTGAGAATTCAAGAAAGAACGTGATATAAATTAAGTGCATGTGGTACTTTCTATCAGCTGCTGCTATTATTTAACCTACTAAAGGCTTCGTGAAGCAGCTTGAAAGCCTGTGGGTTATTCAAATATGTATTGATTACCTACCATGTGTCAGGCACAGCTCTGTGTGCTGGGGAGATAGATGGTGGTGAACAAAAAAGCCAGCTTTTGTGGTTCTTGTATTCTGGGAGTCTAGCCCAGTGGCTGACAGACTTCTTCTATAAAGTGTCAGATAGTAAGTATTTTAGGCTGTGCAGACCATACTGTGTCTGTTGTCTCCACTCAACTCTGCCATTGTGGCACTTAGGTAGCCACAGACAATGTGTCAATACATGGGCATGGTTGTGTTCTAACAAAACTTCATTTATGGAAATAAGAAGTATATTGGATTTGGTTTGAGGGCAAAAGTTTACCTCTCCCTGGTCTAACCTAACCTCTCCTTTTTGTAAACAAGACAGTTGAGGCCCAGTTCCCATAACAGTGGCAAAATCGAAGCTAGAATCCTGGTTCAGACATCCTACGCAGTATTCTTTCCACGCTGTCAGGCTCTCCGGCACACCGGCTTTGTGAGGGCCCAGGCTTCTCCCCTCATATCTTTTATCTTGGCAAAAGAGGGGGACCAGGGGGCTCTCCAGTAGATCTGTGCTTTATTTGCTTTTGCATCTATCTTTACAATAATATATTTGCTTATTCAACAAATATGTACTAGGTGCCTGTATGTACTCATACTGTTTTAAGACAGTGGTTAATAGTCAGCAAAGCAGACAAAGATGCTCGCCCACTTGGATCTCACATTCCGGGGGTGGGGGTGGGGGAACACTAAACAATACACAAAGTAAATAAGTAAATTTTCAAAAAATCAGAAGGGTCGGGAATGTAGGCCTAGGTTATAGGGCTTCCTAGAGTGGTCAGAGTAGGACTCGCCAAGAAGGCTAAATTTGAGCAAAGCCTTGAAGGAGATAAGGATACCAGCTGAGTGAAATGGGGGCAAGAGCCTTTGTGGCAGAGAAAACTGCTGGGGCACAGACCACAGACCATGGCAACAGTGTTGGAAGAATGGCAAGTAGGAGAGTGTGGCTGGAAAAGAATGTGCAAGGGGGGCCACATGTAACAGAAGATGAGATGGGGGTGGAGGGGGATCATGTGCTATTCCATGAGCCCAGGCAATAGGGAGCCATCACAACATTCTGAGTAGAGGAATGCCATGCTCCAAGAGAACAGGTTCTCTCTGATTGCTCTTGAGAAAGGAGTGTAGAATAGGCTTGTTAGGAAGCCACTGCATCCACCCAGCAAGAAGTGACATTGACTCAGGCCATAGTGACAGTGATGGGGGGAGGATGAGAGAGATAGCACCGATAAACATTTCCAATAGATTAAAGGTGGAGTATGAAGAATGAGAAGAATTAGGATGACCTGCTTATAGTATTCATAGGGTTCCTGGGCTGTTCACACTGTCTAAGAACCTCCATTCGTTGTTGGGAGAACTGAGGTAGGGAAAGGAGTGACTTGCTCCAGGTCTCGGCAAGTGGCGGCCACAGTGTAGGAGGCAACCTCTGTCTCTTTTCTAGTCACTGTTTGTCTTCTTGGGTTAATCTGCTTCCTCCTTCCCCCAGGCCACAGAGCTGGGTGCCCCTCCTGTATCCTTTCTTCTCCTCCTGTTTTTACTTAACACTGTCTCCAACTTTTCCTCTCCATTTTATGGTTCCCTCCCTGTAGATTATTCTTAAAGGGCTCCTAGCATAGTGCTTGACACATAATCAACTAATGTTTGCTGTATGAAGAAATAAACAAGATTTTTCAAATAGTTCTTCTTCCCCTTTACAGCCATTCTAAAATATTGTTGTTCCTTTAGCATTTTTTTTTCATTTCACTGACTTTTCCTACAGTGTTTTTTAAATTTCTTTTTCCCTATAGAATCTTTACTTGGATTTGCTTCATATTGTCTATTTTAAGAATCCACCTGAGCCCTGTCATATTGAAGGGAAAAGTCCTTGGATTTTCATTTTAAATCACAGTAACATATCAGGGAGTAAGACATTTGATATTTTAAATCTCTCTACTTTCTTTTGGCTCCTCACCAGGTCTCTTGTGGGGCATACAAGTTCAGAGCATCCTGCAGCTCTGCCAGGATGTGGCAGAGCTGCAGCGGTGTGCCTAGCACTTGACCGAGTGCAGTGCCGCGGGCTAATGCAGGGCTCGCCCATGCTCAGAGCACGTGCTGCTGTCTGAACTCGGCCCTCTCTTTCGTCGTCACACTCAGTTGAGCTTGTGCTCGAAAAACCAGCAGGTGTCGACAGCCTAGGCCACCATGCCCCGACCAAATCTTCTCAGGATGAAGGTGCATCTGCAGGGAACATCTTCCAGAACTGCTAGTCTCTGAAACTGCAAGTTTGCTTAACCCATTGATTTTAGATGGATTATGGCTCCAAGTTCTGTAAATTATGAAAACACAAAAATCGTGTTAGGGAACATAATCGATGAAATACCTGTTACTTAATGTGACCTGCGAGATATTTTTATTCTTTTTTATTCTCTTGCATATTATTTTTTGAGGAATATGTTTCCCCTTATTGTCTTGGTAAAGGCTGTGAGCTAGCAGTAGATTATTGGTTGCCATATTTTGGCTTTGTGACCCACTGACCATACTCTCATCCTTTTGAATGCAAGGATAAAATAATAGATGACATTTATAGCCTAGCATCTTGCTGAGTGTTCTGCATGCATTCTTTAATCCTCACAACACTAAAGTAGGTGCTATTGTTATTATTCCCATTTTACAGGAATGAAAATACCTATATGCCCAGGGCATACTTGTTATCAGCAGATGGTGTTGGCAGATCTGCAGGCTCTATGGTATTGTGCTGGCTTATGTCCAGTTTTTCCACATATATACTTTAAATTAAGATCCTCTTGGAGGCACAGACCTAGGTTAGTTTGTGTTTCACTTGGTATATGATATTTTATAGCAATTCTCAATATTCATATACCATTGTAGCATTTACAAAATGCTTCTACAAACATCTATCTCCTTTAACTTTAGGGTTCTGTGGGCATTCAACGTATTCTCTTATTTTCAGTCAGACTAATGATTTTAAATGCAGAGAAAAGCTTCCCTGTTTCTCTGTTTCCCTTTTAATTCCCCCCAACTCTCAACTCTCTTCACATCGATTGCTTTACAGTCTCAAAATAATTTCATATCTATTACCCTCAAATCAGTAATCTGAGGTACATATAATTCTACCCATTTTGTCATTGAAGAAATTGAGACTCAGAATTGATTTGATTGTTGGAGAGATAAGACAGAAAGAAAGTCACGGAAATTAGAAGTGTGGGGAGAACTCAACCTACCACTCATGGCTTTGAAGAGTAAGGGGCTACAAGCCAGGGAAAATTGGCTGACTCTGGAAGGGGAGAAACACCCCAGACAATAGCTGGCAAGGAAATGGGGACCTTCATCCTACAATGTCATGGGCCTGAATAAGCCTGGAAGTGCATTCCTTCTGCACTAGTGACTTTAGATGAAACACTCAGCCTTGCTCACACTCTGTTTCTTCCTTGTGAGACACTTAGCAGAGAACCAGCCAAGCCATGCTGTGCCTGGACTACTGATCCACCAACACTGCAAGATAATAAATTTGTTGTTTTAAGCTGCTCCATTTGTGGCAATCTGTTATAGTGGCAATAGAATACAAATAAAGTCACAAAAGCTACTTAGTGGTAACTAAGGTGATCCAAATTCCACACTTTTCCCACTGGCTGCCTGGAACAGCACCCAATGTTGTGGCTTCTAAGAGTGGGAGGGCCATCTTCTCCAGATGCGCACTCCAGATGTGTTCTCCAGATTTGGGTAAAGAAAAAAACCTCAACTTTGAAGCTTACAGTTTTGTGTAGATTTTACAATATAATAAATATATTACTATAGTGGAATTGTTATGATTTGCACGTATTGTGTTGCTGGGTCAGTTGTTCTTTTATGATAGGATTGCATGATGAACAGGCACGCTGGATAGTGACCTAGTGAAGCAAAAGCAGAGTGTAGAGCCAGCGTGCTCTGGAGGAAAGCTCACTGTGTTTGGAGCGGAAACCATCAACCTATGGTCGTAATTAGCTCAGGGACTTTGGCTAAGCCACTTTACATCTCTGGTTTACATTTCCTCGCAGGCCCCAGGCAGGCATGCTAGATGCTCCCTGCGCTTTTTCTGAGAATATAGAGTAGCCACATTGATGTCCAAATCAGTAACTACCATCTCTGAACCATGTCTTTGTTCTGATTGAGGGAAAAAAGAGAAAAGCATAGACAAAAGGCCAGGTTTTGCTCAGGTGGCTGGCTGTCTGGACTAACTGATCTCTGTGTTTGAATTGACTTAATACTATAAGCTACTTCTGGGCAGGTATTTTTCTGGCTCATTTTTTGAAGGCTTACAAACCTCTCATCTGGTGATTTGTACCAGATTATTAATATTTTGTGAAATGAATGGGTGGGCTTAAGTTGGTAAAATAAAAATGTTAAGGTTAAAAAGAAGCACTAACCACCCAGATTACAGGGATATCTCATTTATTACCAAGGCCCACGTTGCTTGACCACTTCTATTAGACCACTGCATCTTAGGGGGACTGGCAGTTACATGGGTGTGTCTAGACACATTCCAGTAAGACCGTCAGAATAATATAACTACATGTATCATGTGCTGGTGTCATTCTGAGTACTTCCTATATATTAATCCATTTAGTGCTCACAATAATGATACTGGTTTTGTACTAACATTGCTCCCTTATTACCAGTGGGTAAAGCAAGGCACAGAGAGGTTAATTAACCTGGCCCAGGTCACACAGCTAGTAATTGCCAGGGCAGGAACCCAAACCCATCAGGCTGGCTGGTTTTAGAATCTGTGCCCCTCACCACTATCCTCTTCTGCTTCGTAATGGTAAGAGGTGGAAAGGCCAACTAAGGAGGACTCTTTTCCTGAGTCCTTCAAACATAAGTATTTCTTAAATTTATAATCCACCAAGAATATTAATGAGCATGATTCCCCAAGGACTCAGAGCATGGGACCAGAATGGGAGAACCCAGAGAATGGTGTCTAGTCTTGCCATAGAGGGAAATAGGGGGAAGATCACAGCACAAAATGCTGTCTGGCCTTAAAAAATTATTTAAGCTTCCTGAGCCACAGTTTCCTCAGATATCAACACGGGGCTGACAGTAACTACTGAATGAAGCTGTTGTGAGGACTAAATGAAATAATGGACGTGAAGCCTAATGTTTCAGGCATGGAATATAGTAAGGGCTTAATAAGTCTTTGTTGAGCTGCAGGGTACACCTGGTCTGAGTGGCTCTGAAGGCCAGAAGATGTTAACACATGTGGGAGAAGATATGTTCTACCTCCTGCAGCACAACTTGGTCTACATGGAGCTCAAACGCACCATGTCCCAAGCCTATCCCATGATCTCCTTTCCTGCCATTCTGATCTGCCTTTTTGTTCTCTGGACCTCTCTTCGGGACTTTACTATTTCCCAGTATCCTAGGTTGGAGGGCTCACACCTATATCCAGAAACCTTCAGAGCTTTGTTGACTTTACCTCTATAAAGTTGGTAGGATTGATCTTTTTTTCCCAACAGCTAAGGATTTAGGTCAGGTCCTCCTTAGCAGACTTGAATTATAGGCACAGCCTCTTAACCCATCTTCCCATCTCGAAGTCTCCACGCTGCCTCTGGTTGTCTGTCCAAAATATAAACCAACATATTGCTTCCCCATGAAGACTTCCTTTTAATTTTGCACTGCTTTTAGTGAGGCTGTGTGTAATCTGCCCTTTTAATTGTCACATCTTGCCCAGGATCTAGATGAGCACTTGGCTGCAGCAGCCTTCTGCTCTCTCTGGAGTGCATGAGCGTGGTGGGGATGGCTGGGTGGCATCCACAGCAGCGGGGTGAGGGAGCCCGCAGTACTGGGGTTGCTAGAATAACTAGTCAGATATTGAGCTGCAATTCTTGCCAAGACCATAAATTTTTTCCTTCCTTTCCATTTCCACCTTTAAACATTTCATGATCACCAACTTTTGCACTAACGTACATAAAGAGGAGCAAAAGCAAGTCCTTGAGAATTTGCAGAAATCCTGGGGAAGGCTCTGGAGATAATCTCTGTGTCAAGAAACTGGGAGATACCATGTATATAAGTTTTGGTTTCCAAATACACAATTTGTAGGCCTGAGATCTTTTCGGTCACTAGGCTATACTTTAATGTATTTAAAAGGAATGTATTATAATAGTTATCATTGTGACTTCTAAAATGTAGACACCATAATCTTCATCACTATTTTGTCTACCACCAAAAAAATATTTAAATGTTAATTTCTTTTTTTTTTTTCACTTGCAGGATCTAATTATGTCATTCCCTTCTAACTTCCTATTGCATAGGCAAAAGACCACAATTTCACTTATTGGTTAAATTTAACATTTTAAAAATACTGACAGTATACTAGGTGCTGTTCTAAGAACTTTACAGATCTTAAATTATTAAATTCTTTGGGGGTAAGTACTAATATCATCATCCCATTTTGCAAATGAGAAAACTGAGGAACAAAAAGGTTAAATAACTGCTGTCACACAGCTAGTAAGCCTTCATGATCTGGCTCCAGCCTGTCTCACAGACCTCATCTCACTGCTCCCTTTCGCTCTGTGGTTCCGGCCATCTTTATGCCTTTGTATAAGCATACTGAGCCTGGAATGCATTCTTCCCTGTTCTTCACGCAGTTAGTTCCCAGTGGCTTTTGAATATTATGTTGTGAATGTACCTGAGTGTGGGAGAATTCAAATAGCCACAATGCCCTCGATGGTGGGAACTGATGAAATGGAATCTAAAGGCCTAACATAGTTTTTTATGGACTTTCCCTACATCTGAGCTTCCCTGAGTCTTCATCTCTGTGGGGAAGACCACCCGTTGTCTTTGTGTTCAGGCTTCGCTCTGTTTAGTGAGGACCCTCATTAATCCTTGTGTCCTTTCTTCCCAGTGACTGCTGGGGAGACAACTATATATTCCTGACAGGCCCCCCTCTTTGGAGTTTTCCTCAACTTTTTTCTTGCTCTCATCCATCAGGAGATCCTGTCAGTTCTGCTTTCATAATCTATTATGAATCCAACCTCTTCTCCTCTACCATTACCAGATTAATCCTAGCCACCATTGCTTCTTGCCTGGGCCACAGCGAGAGCCTCCTCCTGGTCTCATTTCCTCTCTTGACCCTTCCATTATATGAGGTCTGTCCAGAAGGTGTCCAGCCATGTAATAGAAAAACAGAGACATTTATTGAAGAAGATACAAGATACAAAAAACATTGTGCATAGGACAATGACACCTCTGTCCCCTTCAAAGCAGGCACCTTGGACCTCACATAGTTATCCTAGTTGCCATTGGCTGCCCTGTCATATTTTCCTGAATCTTAACGATGGCCTGAAATCTCTTCTCTTTCAAAGGTGATTTTAGTTTTGGGAAAAGCCAGAAGTTTCAGGGCACCAAATCTGGGCTGTAGGGGGGGTGCTAAGTCACCTGGGTGCTTTGATGTTTCTCCAAAAAAACTGCATGAGACATGATGTGTGAACGGGTGCATTGTTGTGATGAAGCTGCCAATCATCAGTTGCCCATAGCTGCAGCCTTCTGATTCATCTGAATAGTTTCTGTGGAAGAATGTTCAAGTTTAAATGCAAAATTTGATTCAGATTCATTGCTTTACTCTCTCAACCATTTTGAATGTGACGGCCATACAGTACACATGCTTACATGCTCTCTCAACAGTGTCTACCTCCCCCACTGATTAGTACAGTGAAATCATCATTGTTCACACATGTGCATTTGAGTCCACTGTCTTCAACTGCCAGGTTACGCTGATGTTGTGCAAACCATTCTCATATTAACAATGGCTGGACTTTTTCCGGAGAGACCTTGTGCTATTCACAGTCAGCCAGAGTAATCATGTCACTTCTCTGTGTTCCCTCCAGTGTCTTTCTGTCATATTCACAACACAATGAGTAATACAACACAGTGCCTAGCCATGGCCTATGAGGTCCCTCACGATCCTCTTCATAGCCATCTCTTCATCTTTGTTTCCATCATCTCTTCTCCATCATCAGCAGCTTGCCCTTCCCAGGCCCACTGACGTTCTTCCTTCTCCTCTGGAAGCATTCCAAGTACCTCTGTGTCCACTTGTTCTTCTCTTCTGGAACACTTTTCCCAGATCTTCCCATGACAGATCCATCTTTTTCCCCATGTCTCTGTTCAAACTTGACTCTTCAGAGAGGTCTTTTCTGTCTCACTGTACTCTCTCTCCTAATTCTGCCCATCTTACTTCATGGCACCTGACTTTCTTTTTCTTTTTCTTCCTATTAAATTTATTGCGGTGACATTGGTGAATAAAATTGTATAGCTTTAAAGTGTATAATTCTATGATACATTATGTGTATATTGCACTATGTGCCCACCACCCAAAGTCAAGTCTCCTTCCATCATCATGTATTTGACCCTCTTTGCCATTTAGTACCACTTTCCTCTGGTAACCACCATGCTGACTTTTTCTTTAACTACATATTAATTGCTTTTCTGTTCTCTCTAGAATATATAGGGAAAGAGGCCCTGGCACATATTAAGAGTTTATTAAATATTTGGAATAATGAATGGATTATCGAATAACTAAATATGAATATAGAAGAAGAGAGAGTTGGATATTTCCAAAAAGATTTCTGCTGAGAGTATTAAAGGATCCAGAAGACAGTCTATCTAAGGGTGAGTCCCTACCCTTGATGACAGAGGAAATTTAACTATGCAGGGAGCTAAGTGAGCCTGAGCTGAGGGAGCTCTCCCTGCCACTGTTTATACACCTGTTGATTGCCCATAAAGGGCCACCCATCCTGCTGGTGGAGGCTTAGGGCAGAACACCTGATTTTCCATCACCAAGCAGGACAGCAGTGCTTTTATGTCCTCCCCTGTGGTGGGGGTCATGCCAGGAATGGGCCTACAAAAGCATGGCACACAGTGCCAAGAGCCTATTTGTCTACGTGGGAGTAAGGTCCTTTGGAGAAGCTCAGTACTTTGGCTGAATAGCAGAGCTTTTCTCAGGGAAAATCTCCATGGAGTTTCTGCTCAGGCTTCCCAGAGTAGATCAGTGATTTGTAGCAGTCTTAAGCCTCTTTATATTCCATTTTCAACTCTGGCCATTGATTTTGCCATTTGTGGCTTATAATGGAAATGAGGATAGCTGGTACAGATGGAGCAGTTACTAGACACTTTTCTCTGTCTTGTAGCTAGGGTACTCTTGAGGAATCAGCTAAATGGCTATTTTCTTCCTTAACTCTTCTCTGCTTCACCAAGTTGGGGTCTCTTGGAAGGTGGTCATCAATTCTGTGGATTGATGCATATTGTAGTGTGAAAACAAATGCAAAAAAAAGAAAACCTGGTTTATAAGTTATGACAATTTATACTAATTTTAGGAATACACTTAGCTAAAAATGGGGTAAAAAATACTTTATGTTCAAACAACTTTCCTCTACCCACTTTTTAGGGGGGCAATGAAATAGTTCTTTTACTGTAGCTTGATTATGATGCTGGAGTCAAAAGGAAGACTGGTATTTATTTTGCTATAAGAAAATTCAAGATACATATGGTTGTATATCATGCATATAGAGGTCAGTCTGGAACACAGATTCGACCTGAAAGAGTAAGTGGAAAAGGCCTGTGAACATATGAAGCAGGAGATTCATGTCTCTGCATGATAACTAGGCTCCTTAGCACGTCTATTCTTGATTCCCATTTAGTATTCTAGTCTCAGAGTCTTCAGTTGCCTTTTTTTCCCCATCCCAGAGCAGCTAAGAAGCAGCAAAGCAGAAGAAGAAGGCAGAGGAGGTTGCAAGTGAAAATCAAGCTGATGAAAGAGTGAAATGACAGCTGACAGCAAGAGAAGTGACAGCAAAGCTCAATCAGCAATGCAGGACGGCTGTAGACCAGCACAGCATGGTCAGGTTTTGTCTTCGAGTCCAGGACAGACACAGTGGGAATTGCCTCTAGGCCTGACACACGGGAAGGGAACAGAGGAGGAAATGGCTAAAAGTAGGAGGATGTGAATCTCTAAAACTTGTTCCTGAATTTGCGAAGTCAGAGAGATCTGCCTGGGGAGGAAGCTGGGATAGGAAACCGGGCAAATGTTGCCTGTCTGGAGCCAGTGCTGGAAGACGGAGAGATGGTTTCCAACGGAGATGGGCTTGCGCGTTAATAAATGGAGGTGCACTGAGATCTGTGAGGGTGGTTAGGTTGCTTCAGAGACTAAATGAGAAGAGTTAGGTGTTTGGTGGCCGCATCCCTTTTTTATAGCTATTTAAAAAACCTGCCACAGACTTATACCTTAGAGATAAAGAAAAAATGCTCTAGGGAGGGAGCATGATGATCTTAGGATATGTGAGGTATGTATAATGCCCCTTTATTTAAATACAGAAAGAAATTGAGCTTTAGTAAATGAAACTGACAGAGGGATCTGTGTGATGCATGAATGAATACCTGGATGTTTAGGGATGTGCTCAAATCAAGTACAAAATTTAAAAAATGTTTGGAAATGACCAGTCTATAGAATAACACGTCTCAATCTAGTAGCCTGCATAAATTCTTTCAATTTCTGTCCCCAGCTTCATTTGCTCACTTAATTTCTATCCACAGCCTCATTTTCCCTTTCACTTCTTTTGCCATGGAAGAGACATCTTTCAATGGAAGGGATGGGCTTCTTAACATTTTTCTGAAGGTGGTTCCCCCTCCTTTACTCAGGGTTGCAGTCCCAGCAGTTAAATTTGAAAATCTTTATAAATCTGTTCTTGGTCCCTTACTCACGCATTTAACCATTTTCTGTTCAACTTATGAATGGCTTCACAACTCTTCCACCCTAAGAAATACTGTCCATCCTGGACCTGTAGAGATGGGGGAATGTCCTGTAATCTGCTGTTTAAACCTCAGTGTTAGGCTCACCAGGAGCCTGTCTCCAGGCTGTGGCCTTTGCAGGGTTCCTGTTCCTCCCCCAGGGATGTAGCCCTTTCCCTCCTCACTCCAGACTCTGTCCCTAGGCTGCAGCCTTCCCGACCGATTTCCTTGAATCCCAGTTTCTTTTTTTAAAAATATATTTTATTGACTATGCTATTACAGTTGTCCCATTTCCCCCCCTTCATTCCATTGCACCCTGCACACCCCCTCCCACCCACATTCCTCCCCTTTAGTTCATGTCCATGTGTCATAAGTTCTTGAGCTTCTACATTTCCCATACTATTCTTCTCCTCCCCCTGTCTATTTTTTACCTACCGTCTATGCTACTTATTCTCTGTACCTTTTCCTCTTCTCTCCTCCTCCCACTCCCTTGAATCCCAGTTTCTTGATGACAGTGAATTATTTCCCCCTTTAGGTGTGACAGGTGTGGAGGAGGCTGAAGGGAGGAGGAATTCCTTTCCTCTAGGTGAGATAAGGTTTCAATATAGAGGCCAGGTGAAGTCTTTTGCCCAGGAGGATAGGCCTTTGGTTATGGAGATTGCTCTGGGTGGGGTTTACAAGTTACTCTTCCCTTCCTCCTGCCAGGATTAGGAACAGGGAGGGGATCTTTTTCAGATCTTCCACGTGAGAACCTGGTGGGATTCCTGGAGGGAAAGCTCAGGAAGGCCCCTCTGCTCCAGACTGTGATCTCTAGGAATTTCTCACTGAGGCTCCAGAAATGTGAGAAAATGACTAGCTAAGTGTTCTTACCAGTTAAAGGCTCCTGCAGCTGCGGCTCCAGGTAACAGGTCTTGGTTGCTATATCCCTTGGGCTGTACCTGTTTCTGAAGTTCAGGGAGATGGTTTGCCTGGCTACTTCAGTTCTATGACAGGCCCAAGAAAATGAATTGATTTTTAGTTTGTCAAGCTTTTTTTGTTATAAGAATGGGAATGATGACTTCCAAGATGTTTATGTGTCAGAGCTAAGATCAAAATCTGCCTCATTCCTTGTCCCTCTTTGTCCACATCCAAGTCTCATTACTTCTACTTGCAAAGGATCTCCTGAACCACCCTTGGCTTTGGTCCCGACATTGTGATTGATTGTCTGGACCACTGTGGTGGTCACCTGACCACTCAAATCTCCAGTAATGCACTCATTGGGTAAATCCATTAGTGTCCTCTGAAGATTGTCCTTACTGATGTCTTCTGGTGGTCCCTCTGCTTTACTATAGAACAGAGATTTTCAACCTTTTTCATCTCACGGCACATATAAACTAATTACTAAAATTCTGCAGCACACCAAAAAATATAATTTTTGCAGATCTGACCAAAAATAGGTATAGTTATGATTTGTTCACACCATATGGCTATTGTGTTGGCTGTTGCCATTTTTTATTTTTTTAAAGATTTTATTTATTTATTTTTAGAGAGGGAAGGGAGGGGGGAGAGAGAGAGAGAGAGAGAGAGAGAGAGAGAGAGAGAGAGAGAGAGAGAGAGAGAGAGAGAAACATCAATGTGTGGTTGCTGGGGGCTGTGGCCTGCAACCCAGGCATGTGCCCTGACTGGGAATCGAACCTGCGATGCCTGGTTCGCAGCCCGCGCTCAATCCACTGAGCTACACCAGCCAGGGCTGTTGCCATTTTTTAAATTTGACAATCTAAGGGAAGTCAGTGTCCCTACCTAAATTGTTATAGGTATTGCATGTTTTAAAATTCTTGTGGTGCACCGGATGAAAATCCCTGGTATAGAGCACAGTGTCCTCCTGTGGCTCCTGCCCTCTAGTGCCTTACAATCTAGTAGAACAGACGAAAGGGTCAGGGTCTGGAAACAAGGATTTAAATGCATTTTAGAAGAACTTTCAAATTATTAACTTAATTTCTCTTTTAAATAAATTATCTTTTTAAATTGGGACATTCATAGAAGTCAGAAAATATATCAAAGAGAAATACAATTGAGATAGAACACATTTTTAAAAAGATTTTATTTATTTTTAGAGTGAGGGGAAGGGCCGGAGAGTGAAGTAGAGAGAAACATAGATGTGAGAGAGAAACGCGGTTGGTGGCCTCTGGTATGGAGCCAGCAGGATGGAGCCAGCAGCCCGGGCACGTGTCCTCACCAGGACCTGAACCAGCGACCTTTGGCTTAGTGGGACAATGCCCAACCAACTGAGCCACCCCAGTCAGGGGGACATAGGACCAATTTTAATATGTGGTTTATTTACTGATAAAAAGATGGGTTTCTTGGTGATCATGCTAAGATATTCATGTTTCATGCTTGTATAGAGGAAGGCGCTGCTGGGTCCAAAGTTTTCATTTTGGCCACGACTGAATGCAGTTCTGAGGGCTATCATGCAGCGTACATTCTATTAGAACATACATGAGATGACACAGTTAAGATGAGGCCCCAGCATTTGACTTATTTTCAACCTCAGGCACTCTTAATTCACTTCCAAAGACCAAATGAGGTGATAACAGTAATGCATCAACAGTATGAAATTTAGCTGGCTCTGGAGGCATTGCACCAGTGTCCTCTGGGTGAGGGCTGCACTGCGTGGCAGTCAGGTATATACACAGGAGTGGTCATTACTGTGGGCAGATGTGCACAGCTAATGGCTGGCAGTGCAGATTGCTGCAGGGGGAATTCCTTGATAAAAATGAGTCAAAATGAGACAATGGATTATCCAGAGGGGTGCTTTTCTACAGACTACACTTTTATTGGTGAAGGCAATCAAAGGAAAAAATTGAGCCATTAAAAATGAAAGCAGCTATAATGTATTTATTTAATAACACCTATGTAGCATACAACTGTATGCATATATATGAAATTGTTCCTTTTGGTCTGAATAAACTAAAGGAAACACTGCTTTTATTTTCTTCCCCAATAAGTGTAGATGGGAGGCTGGTACATTAAAGCAATATAGAAACCTAATGTTCAGGGGCAGAGGGACGACTTGCAGAAGAGTTAAATCTTTACGCGTGTAAGCTGAACTGCCCGTGATTTCATTACATCGAACCGAGCTTGCGAGCACTGCTCCCCAGCCACAAAGAAAAGTCAGCACACAGTGACCTGCACATTAGCATCTCTGCGAATCTCGGGCAGGAGCTGAAATTTATATACACTTTACACACCCCCGAGGAAATGCCCATTTTATGCCATTGATAGGCCAGATGTATTTTTCCTCTGTAAAATGTGATCAGAATGTAATTAGAAGAAAATACACTGTGTATTAAAAAACAAATAGACAATATTCTTTAAAACGCGATGGTAATTCAGAACAGGCAGCAGTACCAAATTAGAGTCGCATGGCAGTGGTACCATCGTGAGACGCGGGCCTGTGTGGTTATGTTTGCACTAGGGCACTGGTTTAACTGTAGCCATTGAGCTGGATTAAAATTTCACGTGCCCCAAAACACTTTGTCTCCGACTATGATCACTAATGTGATAAGATATCTCACATTAGTGTGATTCCTTGAAAACGCCAATATGGATTTGAATCTCCCCCCAACCCCCAATCAATTTTACATGGAAAGAAAAAAATGAAGATGGCTTTGGGGGAAAAAAATACACGCATAGCTAGAGCAATCACACAGGCTGTTGTTATCCTCCTACATCTGTGCATTTTACTGTAACAAAGTGATTAATGTGCTTAAATTTTGTACTTATGGATGCAACTATTTTAGTGTCATGTCATCAAAATGCACAAGAACTGACACATCTAATTTGTGTATAATCCCAAGTAGTATAAAGCTATATGTGTATTTATAATGTTTAGGCATTTGAATGGATTGTGTGACATAAGCGTGGACAATCATATAAGGAACATAAATAAAATATGTTCAAATGCATAAACAAGGCGCATACCAGCCCAAAGGATTGTATATGTGCCTCATGATCTAGGATGAAATTCATCCTTAAAATCTAACTTCGTATCACAATATTTTATATAAGACTGGATACTTTATAAGAACTATCCAGGGGAAAAAGGCATAATTATAATTTGTGTACTATAAGGATTTTAGTCCTCAGTTTTATGTGAACCAAAAAGATGAGCAAAACTTTAGTAGTGTTTTGAATCTCTTTGAAGAGGACCAAAGACAGAATGGATCAGTGGCAATGGTTTTTCAGACAGGATTAACAAGGGTTTCTTCTAAATGGGAGACTTTAGGAACCAACTTTACAAAGCAAAATATTTTTATAAGCAGGTATGGGCACCATTGAGACAATTGACGGGTTTTAAGAAACCAGTAACTTATAGCCTTGCTTTGGTATTTGTCAAAACATTACAAATGGGAAGGATGTCTAGAGAAAATGAAAGTTTGTGGGTACCCATTAAAGATTGAAACAAGACATACTCATAAGTCATTGAAAAATATGCTCAACTTCTATGATACTCCTTTTATTGTGAGGCAGGCTCGTGTCACTTCCCTTTGAATCTGTGGGACTGTGTCCTCTCTGACCCATAGAATGCCGTGAGTGATGCTGTGTGATTCTGACACTGCATTGGAAAAGGCCCTGTGGTGTTCACTCTCTTCTCCTGGGGTGCTCACTCTGGGAGAAGCCGGCCACCGTGCAAAGAAATCTCACCTCCCCGAGACTGCCATGCTGGAGAGGCTCCATGGGTGTGCTCTGATTCAGACCTGCATATGGAGCCTGCAGGTGGCAGCACCTGAGGCTTCCCAGGCACTGAGGAGCAGAGACCAGCCAGGCTTCCTTTGCTCTCTCCAAAACTCTGACTCACAGAATCCATGGGATTAATAAAGTTGTTAATTCATACCACTTAGTTTTGGTGGTGTGTGGTTCATAGCAGGCATTACTGAGACAAGCCAGTACTTCCCAAACATATTTTTCATAAGAAGTATCACTTGGGAAGCATATTAAAACTGGATTCCCATGTTTCACCCATGGACATTCTGACTTAATAGGTCTGGCCAGGGGTAGGGAAGGAGAAATCTGTTTTTAACAAAAAGTATGGTAAATTAATTATAATTAAATGACTCCAGAATGCCACATGATTTGTTGGCCAATTTTGATATATGAATTTTTCATGACAAACATATTTCTTTGATTACTTGGGCTGGGCTCACTGGCTCATTATTTTTTTTATTTTAAGATTGCAGAGCACACCACTTAGAGGCCTATCTATTTTTCTAGTCCCAACGCTGAAAAAGCAGTAAACGAGACACTCTCATTAAGTGCTACATTGGAGCAGGAGAGGGAGGCAAATAAGTTTTGGTACTTGTTGAATAATAAATGTTTGTTGAATAAGAATAATAAAAAATAATGAGGTAATATTTACAGAGCACTTACTATGTGCCAGACTATGTACTAGGCATTTAAATAGATGATCTTATTAGTCCTAACAGCAAATCTATCATAGAGTAAGATCATGAGCATGGTTTTACTGAAGTGAGAATGAGGCAGATTTGCGACTTGCCCCAAGCCATGAGGATGGAAATGGTGGCACCTGCATGCTGACCTAGGTAGTTGGACTTCAGAACATGACTCTGAATGCATTACTAAAGCTATAAAAGAAAATTAATGGACCCCTTCACATACTGCCTCTACCTGGGGCATTCTTCTTGCCTTTCCTTGCCCAGCTAATGCCTACTCATCTCAAACTTTCCTTTCCTTGTAGCGGCCCAGGCATGGCAGAGTCCCAAGTGGTCCTTCCCCATATCCCCCTTCACACCATGGTTGAAATTACTTGTTTAGTGTTTGGCCTTCCCTCTGGACATGAGGGAAGGGCTCTGTCTGTTTTATTCCCTCATCGTAGCATCCCCAGAACCCAGCACAGCGGCAGCACACAGCAGGCTCCCAGCCCATTGTTCTTGACTGATATCCTTTCTGTGGCACAATGCATGCTATGTACTATGGTGTGGTATATCATGTACACTAGTGTGTGTAGTGTTAGTACTGAAGAACCAGAACTCTCTATTATCAGAGAGCCCAGTGGTTAATGGGAGGAGGTTGACAATGAATCAAATGAGTGTAATATCTCTGAGCAGTGGCTGAGGTGGAGAATTGTCAGGATATGCAGCCGAGACAAAGAAATCCTTGAGCTGCCCTTGCAGTATGAGTGCTAGTCAGACAGGTGGGTGTGGGAGGCAGGGTTTGGAAGGACAGTCCAGGCCAAGAGAAGAGCATGACAAGATACAGGGGCATGGAAGATCAGACACATTTGTGCAGTGGCAGGTAGATTGGGAATGCTGAAGGCTATCCCCATGTGTGGGACTATCACAAGAAATATAACTGCCAGTGGCAACAGGGCAAGTCTAGAAAGACTTGATCAGGTTTGATTTCAAGTTTGAACTTCATCCTTAAGGAAATCAGGAAGTCTTGGATACAACTCATATCCAATATAAATTTAGAATAGGTTCTTATGGAGAGGGTTGAGTAGTATGTTCAGGAGGTCACACTGACTGGGAGGCTCCTCTGACACTTACTGGGGAACGGGAGTGATGCCAAGTATTCTGCAGTGGAACAACATCATACAAAATGCCATGAGTACCTTATTGAGAGATACTGCTCAATAACACCAACTAAAAGCTTGAAAAAAGCTAAATATTTACAGGGTACAGGTGGTGAATAATTTTGTTTTATTGGTAAGGGAAGGAAATATTTTCTCTTGACCCTTTTGAAGTGCCAAACATACAAAGAACAATTTATTAAAATGCTAATTCCAAAAAAAAATTAAAATGGCAGCATTTTAAAGTTTGGATCTGAATCCAAGGATATTTTTATCTTCTAGCTCTTAATAAAGTTTATTCACTTATTCACATGATCATTCAGTCCATAAATATTTATTGAACATTTTCTTTGGTGGGCAAAACCAAAACAAACAACCCCCCCCCCTACTGTTCTATGCTTAGAAAATACAGCATGAACAAGGTAGGCAAAGATGGAATTTTCAACCCCCAAATTCCAGGGGGGGATAAAACATAAGAGAGACAATTCAATTGCTTCTTCTGCAGCCACGAATTATTTATGTGGGATCTCTGAAAATATAACTAGGGCCACATTTCTTCATAACTAGACAAGCTTGTAACCCCAAGGGTGTATGTACTGTCTGTGCCTTGCAAGTGAGGTAGATGTAGATTGTATCATTAAAGCCAATTGCTAACCTACCCAGGGCTGTTTGGAGACTAGGAGGATTGAGAATTTATTGATAATTGGGAGAAGAGAAGAGGTGAAACCTGTAGGAAACCTTGCCAGTGCAGTTATGTTAACTGTCGTAAATATTTCAGTCAAATCAGTGGTTAAAGGATATCAATGTTGATCTAATTGGTTGCAAATAAGGCAAAACCCAAAGACTGGCAAAAACCTTCTAAAAACACAATTGGTTTTACTTTCTGTCAGTTCCTTGTTCCTTTCCACAGACCTCTTTGTTGGGGTCAGCCAGACAAGGAGAAGATGTATATGCAGACTTAGAAAGAGAGAGTTCTTCGTCATCATCATCATCATCTTTATTTTATATTTTTTTGTGTGCGTGGTGGTAATTTATGTGATGTTCTTTTTAATTTTACAGACCAGAAGGAAGAAAGGTAAGGTAGTTTTCCACTAGCTCAATGTAACTGAGTCAGAGACCAAGAAAAATATTTTTTACCTATGTCTAAAGTCAAAGATGTGAATAAGGGGTAAAGAAAAAGCTACCAGAACCACAATTAGCCACACTGAGTGATTACTGTTGTGTAGGGTCATTTATTGAGAAGTAAATTGTGTTTGGCTTTCCTGTGCATAAAGAGAAGGTGGTTCCTCCTTGGGATCACTTACTTCAGGCCAAGTTTGGACAAGAGGGAACTTCTCTTTTGGTTTTTGGTGAAAGCTTAAACTTGTTGAGATTATTGTACTAAAGCGCCCTGGAGATCAGGAGAGAGAGGTAAGAAGAGAGTAAAGGAAGGAAGAACAGGACAGAGAAGAGATCCTCCAAGACTCTCAAGACCTTGGTACAGTGGATGCCTGCATTGGATGCAGGGGTGGTAGGGCTCCAGAGGGGAATGACAAAGTGAAAGGCTAGACTCTAGGCACGTGGTTTGCTAGTCCAGGAAAGATTCTTTATTTCAATTCAGGTCACTGGGTTTGATGTCCCGCTCTGGATAAACTGAGCCTGGGACCTGAAGCACCAGCTGTGGTCATATGGATAGGAGATTGAAGGTCTGTCGCTGTTTTTTGGGACTATGTGAACCTCCCAGGTGTTTGTGAGTTTCCAGAAAAAGGAGGGTTTTAGGACATGTGAAGGGTCTGAAACATATCCTACTTGCAAGCCGATGAGTTAACTTATTACTATTTCATGGATACTGGCAGAAGATACACTCCTAGGTCAGATGAAGGGTAGTTTATTACTCACAGCAATACTCATAGACTACCACCACTTTTTCATTGACTCCCTGAGCCCCAGTGCCCACAGAGTGATGTGAGCAAGGCCAGGTGATTCTTGGACATGCAATGGGCTACAGTACAGGAGAGGAACCTTGCATTTAGGGAATGTCAATCTGTAACAGGCAGTAAGCATGCTTGCCCTTTGCTCTGGAGGGAGATACTTCTTCTATCTTCTTTAAGGCTGTTTGCTATAGAAATATTTTGAAAAAAAAAAAAAAGATCTGGAACAAGGGACAGTTAATACCTCTGCTCACCAGATGTGCAGAAACACAAGACCTATGGAAAATTATTTCCCAACAGAGGAGACATTCCATAATCACTAAGATTGAAATTCTGTTATGGAGTAGAGACTTCTGTCAAGTCAGATTTAATTTGGTTAAAGGAAAATAATAAATATGACATCTCTTCAAAAGAGCCTATGGGATAAATTTTATACTCACTAAACTATTATATGGCAGATATGATGCTAATTCTTATTGTGATCCATCTCAATTGAGAGGGAGGATTTTGTAGTCATACAGATCTGAGTTCAAATTCTAGTCACTACTTTCTTTTTAAAAAATTTTTAAGTCATATTTTATTCCAGTTTTATTTTTTAATTACAGTTGACATTCAATATACTAGTTTCAAGTTTACAGGATAGTGATTAGACATTTATATAACTTAAGAAGTGACCCACCCTGGCTGGCGTAGCTCAGTGGATTGAGCGTGGGCTGCGAACCAAAGCATTGCAGGTTCGATTCCCAGTCAGGGCACATGCCTGGGTTGCAGGCCACGGCCCCCAGCAACCACACATTGATGTTTCTCTCTCTCTCTCTTTCTCCCTCCCTTCCCTCTCTAAAAATAAATAAACAAAAATCTTAAAAAAAGAAAAAGTGACCCCCTGATATTTCCAGTAACCACCTGGCACCATACATAGTTATTACAATATTATTGAATGTATTTCCTAAGCTGTATTTTACATCCCCATGACTATTTTGTAACTACCAATTTGTACTTTTTAAAAAATATTTTTTATTTTAATTGTTGTTGCAGTACAATTTTTTATCTTTTACTCCCATCCCAACCCACCCACCCAGCCTCTAGTCACTACTTTCTAAGGAAGTTGTTTAACCCTAGCTTCAGTTCACTCATTTGTGAAATGGGGATACTTTCTGCCTCAAAGATGATGAGAGGAATCAATAAGATAATGCTTGGAAAGAGCTTAGCACATTGCTAAGGAGGTGCCAAATATTTGGGAGCTATTAATATTATTTAAAGGCATACAGTACAATAACATTACGTGGGTGTGAAAATAGGGTAATCAAAGGTAGGAAAACAGTACGTCTTCTGTTTTATCTTTGGGGTTCTCATTCTCTTGAATTGGAAGGCTTTTTGACTGAACAACTTAAGTTTAAAAAATATTCAAGTTTTTCATACTGCATCCTTCATCTTTGTTTGAGTTGGTATACAATATAGAAACATTATTACTTTTCATAAAAAATCAGGGCTAAAGGATGGGAAGGCCTGAAAACCCAGGTCAACCCAAAGACAAACCATTAGAATAGTGGACCTGGGCAAGAGGCCAGCCAGACTGATAAGTCTAGGCTGTCCAAAGAATAGGCATCCAGGCAGGCCATCAGTGGGTTACCAGAGTGGCCAAACAGTGGTGTCCTCAGCTGGAATGCGCGTCTGGAGGGCCAGTCATCCTGGGCCAATGGACTCTGACTGGGAACATCTGTGCTACACAAGACAAATCTTGTATGTACAACATGATGAGGATAATTAATACTACTGTATTGCATATGTAAAAGTTGCTAAAGGAGTATATTATAAAAATTTTCATCACAAGAAAATTTTTTTTGTAACTATGCATGCTGATGGATGTTAACTAGACATTTTTTGGTAATCACTTCACAGTATATACAAATATTGCATCATTATATACACCTGAAAGTAAAATAATGTTATATGTCAATTACGACTCAAAAAGTAAAAGAACAAATCTTATTTTCTATGTGTGCCATGGTGTGTAAAACGTTGGAAAGCACTGACTTAAGCACTTTAGGTCCACTGTGGAGGCAGGAAGTGATGGGGAAAGTGTCATTAAAAGGCCCAAACTAAATTCAAGACCTATTAACTGCAAGCGGAGACAGGGTAGGTGCATTTTAGGATTGCGGGAAGGCAAATTTCTTCCACAGAGTTCCCGTGGGATTGCCGGTGCAGAGATGTTCCGTGCTCATCCGTCATACATGGGGGTCCAGCTGGCGGGTCCTAGGAATGCTGGAGTTTGGAGGTGGAAATTCTACTCCTGCCAGTGGGGTTTGGGACTGAGACTTATTTGGAGGACAAAATACTGCCACTTGGTTACAAAGGGGAAAATTATTTATCTGGGAACTAGTGGGCCAGTGCCATAGTGAACCCAGAAGCCAGAATAAAGTCCTGTCAATTGCCCAGGACAGCGGCTGAAGGCTCCTTTTACATTCTCAAATTAGGGCAAGAGGGCAAGCTTGGTGCCCGAATGCAGAGCAGGGCCAGATGTTCAAGCGAAGGCGTCAGTGGTTTAGGTTTGCGTGTTAGGAAGGAGGCAGGCCAGGAGCCAAGCAGACCACACAACCGCCTTCTCATCGGGGCTCTTGCAGCTGCTTTATCTGGATTCCCCCTCTTACCACTTCACATTACTCCCCATCCCCACATCAGCGAATATCTTTGTTCCTTGCTGAAGTTAAAGAACACTTAGGTTCTGTTCTGCCACATCAGATCACAGCATTTTTATTTTGATTGAGTGGCTTAAGTAATAAGCTCAGATAATCATGCTCAGCCCTTGTAGCAACATTTGAGTCATTTATTAATGCAGAGACATTAATCTGCTTTATTATAAATACAGGATAATTACCCAGATGATGTGTGAAGCTCTTTCTAAATTTCTCTTCTTTATTTAGTCCCACATAAGAACTAACATATGGTGGTGCCTTGGCTATGGGTACATGTGGATAAGGTCAGTTATGAAGGAAGCAAAAACTGATTGATAAGTGGGTGTGGTTTCAAGCATCAATTAGTCCTTAAGAACACGAGGCCTTTTTCTGTAACTAGGACTATGTCTTGGGGACACAAGGAAAAAAAAGTAAAAACAATGGGCATGTGCCCCGAAGGATTTTTAATCTAGCAGGGGAAGGAAGGCTAAGTTATAGGAGTCAGCTTAGGGTGAGTGAGAACATGGGAGTCTTCAGCTGGGCTCTCTGGATGTCCTCAATACATGATGGTTGGTTTCTCCTCCAGAGAGAGACAGAGCACGAATGGGTCATCAAAGGAGAAGCCACCGTGTCTTGCATAACCTAACCTTGAAAATGACACACTATCACTTCTCCTGTGTTCTGTTGGTCAGTGAGACCAAGTCTGCACAGTGTGAGACAGTACTACACAGGGGTGTGAATGTCAGGAGGCGGGATCTTTGGGGACCATCTTAGAGGCTCAGCTGGCTATAGTCTTGCTTATTTTCTTCATGGCACTTATCTCAGTCTTGGATTCTCTTGTTTATTTGTTTGCTTGTTGATGATTGATTTGTCCCCACTGCAGTGAAAGTTGTACTAAGGCAGAGACACTTCTCTGACTCTTTCCTGAGTGTGTAGTCCCTAGAAGATTATCTGACATGGTAAATATTGTTGAAAAAAATAAATACATGGGTGAACCACATGGTAAAGTATAGGAAGTCACTCATCAACCTACATTCTTCTGCCTAAATTTATTTATATCACATTAGTTTGTATTTTTGTTAGGAGTTGACTTAGCAGATAACTGACTGGACAAAAGACATGAAGTACATGTCTAGTTCAATTTTTTTTTTACCTGATAAATGGATTATAAAAATGACCTATAGTTTGTCTTTCACATTCTGTCAAATACATGCTTAAATAACCAAAATAGTCGGGTACAGTACATTATAGTTTCAAAATAGTGTTCACATTGTACACTTCATTTGATCTTTTTTTTAATTAAAAAAATCTTTTTTTTAAATTTTAGTTTATTTTAATTGTTCTTTTAAGATATTATTTATTTATTTTCAGAGAGGGAAGGGAGGGAGAAAGAGAGAGAGAGAGAACCATCAATGTGCAGTTGCTGGGGGCCGTGGCCTGCAACCCAGGCCTGTGCCCTGGCTGGGAATCGAACCTGCAATGCTTTGGTTCTCAGCCCGCGCTCAGTCTACTGAGCTACACCAGCCAGGGCTCACTTCATTTGATCTTAACAATGCCATGGTTAAGTTAATAGAACTTAGGTTTATAGATGAGGTATTGGAGGTTTGGAAAGGTCAGTCAATTACCAAAGAAGTCCAATTAGTGGGCAACATGGGGACCTAAGCATCCTTTGCCTCCAATGAAAAGACACTATCCCTGAGCCCAGATTGCCTTTGTTTAATGCTTAGGTCATACTTCTCTCATAGTATTTTTTAATAGTCTTATTTAAAATATTCTCTGAATAGCTAGTCTCAGAAAAACTTATTTGCTTTTGTATGTGCACAGACTACTTTTTGCACACCAGGGCAATTGTATTAACTTATTATGGCACAGGCTTTGAATTGCATATTTAATTTAATTTAGTTATCGTATTTTTTCAATGCCTGTTGTATGTACTAGAACTATTCTAGGTGCTGCCTATAAAAAAAGGTGAATAACATATGTGTTCTGATTTTAAAGAAGGACATTCCTTGTATTTTCTTTCCCTAATTTTAAAAGCAACTTAAGTGTTTTTCAGAATTTTTTTTTAACATATAGAAATGTATAAATAAGGAAAAAAAATCACCTATAAACCAATCTTAAATGTTAACTACCATTAATGTTTTGGAATATTTCCTTCTATCACTTCATATGTAAGCAAATGTATGTATACCCTAACTTACTTTAATGCAAGGAAAAATTACATTAAAATTTTTTTTGCATCCCATTACATCTGACTTCACCCCTAACCGAGCTGGTCTAGGGTTGCTGAATGACTCCCTTGAGGTTGTAAGAGATCCCAAGGACTTACCCAGTCTGGGAATATTGGGAAGTCTTCTAATCTTCAGCCCACTGTGTTCCTAACCCTCATGGACTACTAAGTGTTGGAGGCTCCTGGGGGTCAGGGCTCCTAAGGGACTGCTGTTCAGGCCAAGATCTCCAGGAGCCAGGCCCACCCGTGGGTCACACAGAACAGAGCCAGGAAGCAGAAACCTATCACTCGGATGCCTCCATCTTCCAGCCTCAAGAAACTCTGTCCCTGAGTCTGGGCCTTGGACCTCTGTTACTCATAAATCATCTTTGTGTCATAAAGGTTCAGCTTGCTCTCTCACTAAGACTGAAATACCAGACATTCACTTCATGTTGTAGCAAAAGAGCCTCCAACCTCGCAGACCTTGTTGTTCTTCAGTGAGAGAGGGGAGGGGAAAATTACGTTTCCATCCTCTTGCTAATGACTATTCAGCGGGAAAAAAGACAAGATGCTGATTAATTTATTAATTACACATACTACTTTCTGTATTTTTCCTTACCTATATTTAAATTTACATGACATTAAACATAGTTGCGTGCCCTACTTTTTAACCTGATGCCGTGTAATGAACATACCCCACAGTATTAAGTATTTTATAAGAAACAGGATTTTCCTGCTGAATCAGAGTTCTGAAATGAACAGTTTTGAGCATAAATCTTTGTTTAAGCCTAATGATCAATTTTTAGAACATATCATAAAAGTTTCTGCTTTCAAAGACTTCATATCTGGCTTGGGAATGAGAGTGGGGCAGGGAGACAATAAGAGAAATCATTGTCACAGAGCTGTTGGATTGGACAATGGAGACAGAATACCAGGGGCCAAGAGAGCAAAAACTGGGGAAGTCATCAGTGGCAGTGACAGATTTGCCAAGATGTGTTTAGACACATCTCCTTCAGTCCTCTGACAGTCAATGGAATATATTTTAGGTTTGACCCTGGAAGAGTGGTGTAGTCTAAGGCCCTCCTACCCAAAGTGTGGCCTAAGCCAGCAGCATCAGAAATCTGGGAGTTCCTACAAATGCAGAATCTCAGGCCCTATTCCAGACCTCAGTAAATGGTAGATAGCATCATGATGATTCCATCCTAAATCTTTGTGTTTTAACCAGCTGACAAGACTGCATTTTTAGCTTACGGACTAACTTCCGTTTTTGTCAGCACAGGCCCGTGTCTGACAATATCTGAGCAGTTATTGCTATTGTGATGATAACTATTATTACTATTACCTTGATTTTATAGTGTACATTTTCTTTAAGAGCCAAAAAGACTTAGGAAATATTATATCACTAATCCTTACAATATCACTGTGAAATAAGTAGGTGGCAGATACAAACATGAATCAATATTGTGCTAAATCATACTTAAGTATATGGTGTGGAATCCTGAGTGATTGAATGAAAGCAATCTCCTTTTGCTTCTGGTGAAGTGTTTTATATTTATATCTCTCACATTAAATCTCCCAGGGATAGAGCTTGGTGAACTATTATGTTTTGTTCCACCTCTCATTTAGATAATAATATTCTTACATATTTATGTGAAAAAAGTTTAGGTATATTAAAAACATATTCTAGGCCTGAAAGAGATTTTACAAACACAACTTCAGCAACGCCCCTACAGGAGGAAAACCAAGAAACTTAGAAGTATCAAACAGAATTGACATCGAAGGCTGCAACTTCGCTCAGTTAGCTGCTGCATTTAGGCATTTCTACGCTGAGTCCGATCCAGCTTTTCATTTTGCCAGTTACTATGTCATGTTAATTTTTTTCAAACTGTAGTCATTTGTTCATCACATTAATTAATTCTATTACTTATTTCTAAAAACAGGTAATTTGAAAAAAATCTTAAATTTTTCTTAAAAGGACATGTTATATTACCACCACATATGGAAGACCAGTGAATACTCCTTGGAATAAAGTAACACTGAAAATAAACACCATGAAACCAAACAATGTTATTAAGTTCCAGTTTGTAGACTTAGAGCCTGAGGTCGGCTCTCTCTTTATTGAAAAGACTGATTTAGCAAGCAGTGAAATGATGTGTAAGATATATTGGCGTTAAACTGAGAGAGACTGTCTTCTTGAGGCACTTGGAGAGTAAATAGAGTTACTGAGAGATTCTTCTTCTGACTCTATAATTCAGTGTTATTTAATGCCTACATTGCACACTGCCCAAAACCATTTCCCCTAACTCCTGTAGTTTTGAGTATTAATTCTCAGATGTAACCAGAGTGGTCTACCCACAATTTCCTCAATTACTCCTCCTTCCTCCCCCGGAATACTTCCTGGTCTGAGCCTTGTGAAGCTTCTCTCATCTGACATGACTCCTTTTCTCCGACTGTCTGAATCTTTCAGCCTTCAAGATTGACCTTAAAGTTGTTTTGGAGAGGTTTCTTGATTTCCTGGGCTTGTGGGAATCTCACTGTCTTTTTAATCCTTTTATAGTGCTCAGTTTGTATTGATCATACTTTAATGGTTGAGAATCTTCTTGGGGGAGGATCTGTCTTGGTTACTAGCTAGTTAGTTGGTAAGCTTTCTGAGGGCAGCACGGCATCTTAATTTCTGTCTTAGTATGGTTTGCCTTGCAAGGAGCAGGTATTCAGTAACCTGCTTACTTGAGATGAAGTTTCTCTGATTGCTTCATTTATGGTTTGGATATCCATTTGCTAACTGGGGCTGTATCTATGGTAGATTTATAGCTCTGAGAGTTCCCATTTGACCTCGCCACTCTATTCAATGTCATTAAGGCAGAAATAGAAACTTTTGGCAGCTTGTGAGAACACTAAGTTTCAATTTGTTTCTGCTTTGACCTGGAAGTTATGGTTTGTGCTGTCTGTGACATTCTTAGGGATCTTAGAAAAGCCCTGCCTCGGAGAAGGTAAATTCAATCGAACTGAATCTTTAGATTTGGATTTAATCTAGTAGTCTGATTGTCTAGAATTCGTAGGAAACATCCCTGGAAGAGACAAGGGAGCCACCTTAGACCCCCGACCCCGTTTTCGTCGTTCAGGCCATCTGGTCGCACGTCCTTCTTTAGCGTATGGTATTTTCAGGTTCGCTCTACATGATATGGTTGCTTTTCAATTTAATCCTTTTTGGGGGTTCGTTTGCCACGTTGATTAACTGCATTTGTCTCTTGTCTTAAAAGGTAATTGTTTCTAAGATTTGGATGGAATATTCCCCCACAGATCACCAAATTTACAAATAAGTGGTTGTTGCTACAAGCTTGTTTACTTGGGTAAAATTATTAATATTGATACACTTTCTCTGGAATCTTTCTATTGCATATGTTTACACTTCATATGACTTTTAAGATACTTGATGGTTGTAATGACTTTCTTCAGAAATACACTCTCTTTTTGAGAAGCCCTGTCTTCCTTTGTGAAACTTTCCAAAAACAGCCAGAGTACATTTTAAACCACACGACACAGAAAATTATTCTAAAAGCCTGGAATTCACATGGAAGCAGAGCTGTCAAATCTGACTAAGCAAATGCATAGTTCCTTCTCCTTGTTTTTGATTAAAGGTATTGAGATTGCATTTTCATGGCCTTTATAAAATTGGCAGCATGTAAGAATATTAAAGGGTTAATCCTTTTCATTCACTTAAATATTCCAAACCATGGTGAAAACATTTTTGCACCTAAAAGGAAAGATTGTGGGTGAAAAACTGAAGATACATGATTTATCACTCCCCTCACAAATAAAATTTATTCATTGCATCCACCAGCCATCACACAGATGGTCAGAAAATTGGCTTTGTGTAGGGATGTGGATTCAGGCATGAATATTAATATGAGACAGATGTAAACGCATATTAATATGCATTTGCTTTGCATGGACTGACATTACAATATTTTCATTAAAGAAACTGCATTTGAAAAGAAAGTATAGGTCACCTTTTACAAAGCAATAAAATTGTATGGTAGAATATATTTTTTTTGTGTGCTAGAAAACTGCTGTTGATAAGAAATGGAAAAATTAATGTCGAATCTCTGGTCCGATGTTGACAACGTGGCAACAGAGGCATCAGAAAGATTTCGCTCCTCTGGATTACAATTAAACTATATTTTCCAACTTTAGCCATAGAGGGAGGGTATCCACCGCTCCTCGAGCAACCTAGGAAGCAAAGCCCTGCCTGGTTGTAATACACGGACGGGTATAAATCATGAGGAGTCTCAGATAAGTTACACTATCTAGGAAGATCCATTCACATCCTGAGACATTTTCACTGTGTGGTTGCGGTAATGGCAGTGATTCATAAAAATGTAAGATTTATGCAGACCTGGTACTTGGGAATTTTTTTTTTTTGGTGTGGGACAGCATTTATGCTCCAATCAGTGGCAGCATCTGTGCTGTTAGTATCTGCTTATGGTGGCATTGTGCTTCCTTCCCAAGTGGAAGGCGAGAACGTGACATTGTAAAAAGCTGCTCGCATGCTTGCTGCTTTGTACTCACAGACTGTTCACGGGGTGCTTTGCCACTGAAATATTGCTTACTGGAGAGAACAGCAGCTTTCTTCTGTTTGCGAATCCCCTTAAAACTGCTGTGTTGGCTCTTCAGACAAACATGATTACATCCCAGCACATAAACTCGCAAGTTAATAATTATAAATAATCTGTTATCGATTACTTACTTCAGTGACTTCGCTAATCCTTGCAAAACTTGCAGGAAGCTTCTTGATTCCATTCTCCATCCCTGATTTCCCTTCAGTCTTCCTCATGCTTTTCTAGAAGCCCATTGAGAAGATTCACTGGAGGTCAAGCAATGTGTCTGAAAATGAAGTTGACATCTCCCCTCTGACGTTAGCATGGAATAGTGGATTGAGCACGACCTCTGGGGCCAGGAAGCTTTGGGGTGGAATCCAGACTCTACCCTCTCACTGGCCACATGACCTTGGCAAATAACGTAACTTTTCTGAGCCTCCTCAGTTTCTTTTTTTTTTTTTTACCTTATTTTATTGTTGTT
The DNA here is from genome assembly GCA_004024845.1 of Tonatia bakeri. Taxonomy (NCBI): domain Eukaryota; kingdom Metazoa; phylum Chordata; class Mammalia; order Chiroptera; family Phyllostomidae; genus Tonatia; species Tonatia bakeri. The sequence goes on from PVIA01005091.1 coordinate 52,063, forward strand.
CAATTATAGTTGTCTGCATTTACTCTCCACCACTGCTTCCACACCTCAGCCAAACATGAGCCTCAATTTCTTATAGGTAAGCATAGGAATAGTTATACCAGTTTCCAAAGTAATTTGCAAATGATTGCTGGTGTATTAAATGTAAAAACTTATGGGAAATTGCCAGCATGTTTGGCATGTAGTAATTTCTCAGATCTATATTTATAATTTCTAGTTCATTTGCTGGCCCAACCTTTTTTCTAAGCCCTCTGTCTCATTATTCAGTTATGTTCACTTCTGTCTCTTATTTATTTCACTGTCACTATTCTGCTTTGGCCTTGATTGTACTTCTGGCCTTTCGTTATACAGTGGTTTCATAACTGGTTTTCCCATCTCCTCATCTAAGCTGTGGGGCTGGTTGACTTTCTTTAAAGTGTAAAACCCAAACCATTAGTTGGCAGGCAGTGCCTTTTTTGCCGAGACTCTGCTCTGCCCCGTCAGGCCGGTCTGTCTTCGTGTAGCACATCCTCAGGATGCCTTTCCCCAAGGGAGCTCTCACCTTCCTGCTTGGCCTTGCCAGGGTCCCATCTGGAAGAGCATCTCTTTATATCACCACCTGATACGTTTCCACTTATTTGAGTAATTCCTCTGCCAGGGATTTTTTCCCCTCTAAATACTCATAGCATTTGGTTTCAGTCCAACAAGTGTTTGCTGAAAAAGTTTATTTGACAAACACATTTTTAGCACTCTCATTCAGTCTTCATTACAACTCTATCATATGTCCATTCTACAGATGAGGAAGTTGAGGTGCAGAGAGTAAGGTAACTCCCTTGGTCACAGAGCTGTTAAGAGGCAGATGGGGGGCTCCAATCCAGGAGGATCCAGTCTGGCTGCAGGATATGTGTTATTAGTCACATGTCTTCTATGCCATAATGCTTCTGAACTTCAAACATTTAAATATTTCATGTGTCTTCTTATCAGTCTTATTCTTGTTAATATACTATTGAAGTTCTTTATCAAGCCTTCCATAAAAAAAAAAACAAAAAACCCCAAACCCTCCCCCAAACCAAGATGTCGTTTTTCTGGATTATTGAATCATTTAGCTTTATCTGCCATGTTTGAGTCAAAAGATTGATACCGTTGTTTGCCTGAAAGGCTTCTGGATTAGTGTGGCCATTAGACAGCCAATCCTCTCTCTCTCTATCTGTTTGCACACATCAGATATTTCTTCATACATTTGTGTATTATATTTCTTTTAGGGACTGTTAAAAAATATTTTCACTTTGGCCCCATAATTCTTATAAAAATCCATTATACATGTTGTTCATGCCCTGAAGATTTTCAACAAGATGAGACATTTTGCATTAAGCAGGCCAAAAACATCCCCATGCCCATAGGCACCTAGTAGTTTCTACGTAGAAAACAAGCTTGTTTTCCTCATTGCCTTATTTCCAGTGCTAGCATATTGCCTGGAATATGGCTAGTAAACAAATGCTAAAAGAACCATTCTATTTCTTCATGTTGTTCTAAGTACTCTAAGTAATAAGTTATTTGTATGTTAATTTATTCCTTCATGCTTGCTATGATCACCCTTGGTGTGGTTCCTCAAGTTGCAATTCAGAGTTCTGTATAGTTACTTCCAAAGAAACAAAGAGATGGATCTTTATTTCTCATTTGAGGGTGGCTGGGGGTGCTAGGGAACAGAGCCCAGGGTGATTACTGAATATATTTAGGTCCCTTAACTCTACTTCTGTCCACTCGTGCAGGAATCCATTTTTTTTAAATTTTATTTTAATCATTGTTCAAGTACAGTTTTCTCCCCTTTACTCCCAATCCAGCCCACCCACCCTTCCCTCCCAACTTCCCTCCCATTACCACCCTCCCCCTAGTTTTTATCCATGTGTCTTTTAACTTTGTTCCTGTAAATCCTTCCCATTTCCCCCTGAAACTCCCTCTTCTCTCTCCTCTGGTCACTTTCTGCCTGTCTTCTATTTCAGTGTCTTTGACTACATTTTACTTGTTTCTTTGTTTTGTTGTTTAGGTTCCTGTTAAAGGTGAGATCATATGGTATTTATCTTTCACTGCCTGGCTTATTTCGCTTAGCATAATGCTTTCCAGTTGCATCCACGCTGTTGCAAAGGGTAGGAGCTCCTTCTTTCTTTTTGCTGCATAGAATTCCATTGTGTAAATGTACCATAGTTTTTTGTTCCATTCATTTACTGATGGGCATCTAGGTTGCTTCCAGCACTTAGCTATTGTAAATTGTGCTGCTATGAACATTGGGGTACAAAAGTTCTTTTAGATTGATGTTTTAGGAAGAAATCCATTTTTTAAAGTAGGGTGCCTGGTCAGGGGGTCAGGGGGTCAGGGAGGCACATACCCTTTAAGAGATCCATGAAGGGGCTTTGGGATCTGTGAGACTCCTAACTCTGTGTGTCCAGTAGTATATAAATTTTGGGGGGCAAAGGGTCCATCCATTTTTTAAAAAATGTAATTTTGTATTATTCTTATTTGCCTTTTTAAATAATAAAAGTACTGTGTTCATACTGTAAAAGTCAAACTGCATAGAAGAATAACAGTATTCTATCAACATAGATGTATATTAAGACAAATGTTAGACTTTTTTCTTCACTTTTAACTTTTTATATTAAAATCTACTTATTTATTGAATTTAGATAGAGAGAGAGATAGAGAAATATCCATTTGTTGTTCCATTTTATTTATACTTTCATTGGTTGATTCTTGTATTTGTCCTAACTGGGGATTGAACCCATAACCTTGGCATATTGGGATGATGTTGTAACCAATTGAGCTACCTGGCTAGGGCCTTAACTTTTTATGTTCTTAATCTTTTTCCTCATAAGGGTAACATCCCATAATTCTGTTTGGCAATAGACTTTAGTATTATAGTCAAATTTCAATGTCAGTACATACAGATCTACGTTGTTAAAAGCTTCATTTTGAAATAATTATAGGTTTACAGGCAGTTGTAAAAAGTATATAGAGAGGTCCTGTGTTTCCCTGAAAGGTAACATTCTCCTTAACTTTAGCACAATATCGAAACCAGGAACTACACTGGTACAACCTGCAGAGTTTGTTGATATTTCACCAGTTTTACACATAGCTGAGTGTGTGTGTGCGCGATTCCGTGCAATTGAATCGAGTGTAGATCCGTAATTGTAGACCACTGCAATTATGGCACAGAACTGTGCATAACCAGAAGGATGCCTCTAGCAACGCATTTACAGTCACACCCATTTCTGCCTGTTTTCCCTCATCCCTGACAACCACTATCCTGTTCTTCAGCTTTATACTTTTGTTATTTCAAGAATGTTATATAATGGAGTCATACAATTTGTAGTCTTTTGAGATTGTTTTCTTCTCCCACTCAGTGTAAGGTCCCTGAGTTGTCCAAATTGCTGAGTGTAATAATAGTTCACTGTTTTTTATTGTTGAGCAATATTCCGAAGTGTTGTAGGCAGTTTGTTTAGCCATTTGCCCACTGAAGGTCATCTAAGTTGTTTCCAGTTTGGGGCTATTATGAATTAAGCTGCTATGAACATTTGTGTACAGGTGTTTGTGCGAACACGAGGTTTTAGTTCTTTGGGATCAATGCCCAACAGTGTAATCGATGGGTCATATGTTAAGTGCATATGATTTTACAAGCTACTGCAAAACTGTTTTGAGGCCTGTAGCTTTTTCACAGATTATTGACGGGAGCTCTGATCCTAAGGAAGTTGAACCAAACTGACATGACTTAAATGCGGCCTGTGTTCCAGTGACTGGCTCCAAATTGTCTTGTGAGGAAACTTCTCTTTTCCCCCTTCTTTTTTCTGCTGCTCAACGGCACTGCACGCCAATACGTCAGCAATGGTCTTTGATGACAGCTCTTAGTCACAGCTCTGTCCTAGGACTTCCCTAACTCATCTACAAGCTTTCAAAAAAATTATAAACCAAACAAATAAAAAAAAATATAAATAATTATATTTATTTTTTCCTAATTTCATGGTTCTAAATTTAACAAAACTGTTAAAATTTTATTTTATTTTTAATTTTTATTGCATTTATTGGGGTGATCTTGCTTAATAAAATCATACAGGTTTCAGGTTCACAATTCTCCAACACATCATCTGTACACTGTATTGTGTGTTCACCACCCCAAGTGGAGGTAGAGGAGGGTATAGGGGGGATAAAATATTTTAAAAATTACAGTTGACATTCAATATTGCATTAGTTTTAGGTGTTCAGGAAATGGTTAGACATTACATTTATGTAACTTACAGATTAGTACCCTGATAAGTCTTGCACTCACCTAACACCATTAAAATATTAAAATATTAAGTTATTAAAATATTATTGACTATATTCCCTAAACTGTCTACTTTAATTCCAGTAACTACTTTGTAGCTGTCAATTTGTGTTTCTTAATTCCTTCATGTTTTTCACCCGCACTCCCGTCTGGCAACGATCTGTTTGTTCCCTGCATCTATGAGTTTGCTTCATGCCTTGCTTGTTTATTTTTTGTTTGTTTGTTTGATTTTTAGGTTGCACATATACATGAAGTCATATGGTATTTGTCTTTCTTTGTCCAACCTATTTCACTTAGCACAGTAACCTCCCTCTGTGTCCATCTATATTTTTGTGAATGATGTGACTGTATTTTTTTATGGCCAAATAATATTCTATTGAATATATGTACAATATTTTTTTATCCATTAACCTTTTGATTGGAGCATTTAATCCATTAACATTTTGAGTAATTTTTTAAAGGTTTTATTTTATTCTCATTCAAGAGAGGGGAAGGGGGAGAGAGAGAGAAACATCAATGTGAGAGAGAAACATCGATTGGCTGCTGCCTGAATGCACCTCAACTGGGACTGAGTATGTGCGCTGATGGGGAACCGAAAGAGAAACCTTTCAGTAATGGGACAATGCTCCAGCCAACTGAGCCATGCTGGCCAGGGCAGCATTTAAAATAATTACTCATAAGTAAGTAGTTATTGCCATTTTATTAATTGTTTTCTAATTGTTTTTGAAGTTTTCCTTTCCTTTCTTATTCTCTTGCTGTCTTCTCTTACTTGTGAACTTTCTGTAGTGTTGTGTTTGGATTCTTTTTCTTTATTTCCTGTATATCTGTATATTTTTGGTTGGTGGTTGCCATGTGCTTCATATATACCAACCTATGCATATAGCAGTCTATTCTAAATTGATGGTTGCTGAAGTTTGAACACATTCTATAATTACCACTATTTCTACTCACTCACTCTATATTTATGTTTTATATTAATTTTTACTTTTTTTGTACGTGTGTTTGTGTATGTTCCTTAATTTACTATTGTAATTAAACATGAGCTTCCTACTTTTGCCTTTTAACCTTGTCCTAGCTTTAGTGTTGGCTGATCTGCTTTTACTGTTTGCCTTTGTCAGTGAGAATATTTTTGTGATATTTTCTTATTCATATTTTTTATTTTCTTCTCCTTAAAGAAGTCCCTTTAACATTTCTAGTACTGGTTTGGTGGTAATGAACTCCTCAGCTTTCTCTTCTCTGGGATCATCTGCAATCTTTTCAACATCCATTATCCGCAAAAGATATCAGCATCAGCTCTTGCTTTCAAGTACTTTGACTGCGTTTGTCATACTGTATTTTTAAAAACTCATCATTGACACTCCATCAACTGATTGTTACTGCCTGCTCTGTTAATTCTGTGTTTCTTAGACAGTTAAGTTTTTTGTGCCCACTCTTCACTGAATTTTCTGTGTCCTCAAGGTGCAGCTCATTGAAATCCAATGTTAACCATCATCCCGTTTGCTGCAGGGAATGTTCAAAAGAAAACAGCTCCACTTAGGCTGGTAGCAAGAGATGAATGTTCTGAGATGAGAAGGATAATGATGAAAGTTGATGAAAGCCAGGATGGTGCAGGTTTGTAATTTTGTAAAAGTTAAGTCATCACTGGTGCTTCATTCACTGGTACTTGACTCGAAGTGAAAAATAAACGCTAAATAGCTATTTATAAATATAAACATTAAAAATTCTAGAGATAGCAAAGCAGATAATTTGGGCCTAAAAGGGTGGCCTGATATTTAATGCTCCCAGGCTATCTGTTTTCTTACTGATCATCAGCTTCTTTGATCCAACATTTTTCCAAGCTTGTAAATCTCTAGTGTTTCATTTGACTCTGAGATGTATCCAGTGGTGTCTAGTGATGTCTTGTCATCACAGACAGACAACTTGGGTTTTAAAAAGTACTTTCAGTTTGTTGCATGTGATTCACACCAGATTTTCATCTTTAAGATCTGATGTTAGCCTGATCTCAAGTTCTCAACATCTAGGCTCTCTCTGCTTGGTTGATCTTGGTTAAACTTTGGCTAGATTTTAATGATTGTGAACAAAGGGTTTTTGTCATTATCTTATTCTCTCTCTCTTTTCAGCTAATGTTTATCAAGAGCTAATTAAGTGCCAAACATTGTGTTAAGTATTTTGTATGCATTGCCTCATTTAATGTTTATAACAACCTTACACACTTAGTCCATGGCTGTCTCATCTGAAACTTTCCTTCCCTCTAACATGTGTTGATGAGTCTTCACGTGCACTGGATGCTCCAGGCCAGTGGATTATCCTCCACTGTGCTGAGACCTTCAGTTGCTCTCAGCAGAGAGATAGACTCAGAAAGGTCAGTTGAGTTTGTTCCCGAACCTATGCTTTAGATGCTCTTACTGTAGAAATTATCTAAGTTGATTAAATATTACATAAACTGATGATCTGTAGATGGGAAATAAAGACTATCTTTTTTAATGAAAACTAAATAGAATGTTTAGAATGTTTAGACTTAATGAAGAAATTCACTGAACAGGTTGCTGTTAAATTTAGTGGGGAAGAAATACCTAGAGGAATTTTATACTTGGACTGTTTTGCAACTATCTGTATGTTCTGTTTCTCTTCAAAGAAGTCAAACTGGAAATTATGGATACGTTATGGGTATGGTTTATGCAATCAAGAAAACAGGAGGTCTTGTTACTATTTCATAACCTGGCTCAATATTCATTTATATGTTTTAAGTTACTGTAAAATATTTAAGGTGTGTTTGAATTATTTTAGGACTGTCCTTTTAACTGATGATTTGCTTCTGTAACTAATTTGAGGATTGGATTATGCAGGATAAGAACCCTGCAGCAATACTACGGCATTTTACAGGTGAGGAGAGTGAAGCTTAGAGACGTTATATAACTTGTGTTTTTCTCCCCCTAGACAATTCGTGATACATTATAAGATACTGAAAAACTAGGATGAGGTATACATGTCTTATATGTCAGGAAATTACTTGGTTCTATGTCAAGGTTTTTTTTATATATGTATATTGGTGCCTAAAACCACTTTAGATGGTGATGTTAAATCTAAAATATCTTAACAATATAACTCAAATATTCAAGAATGTTCAGTGAAAAAATGTAGGTTACAAACACTATATTTGAGAAGAATTACACACATATAATATATATAATATGTATGTATGATAATCTTAATAAGATTATTGTCACCATCAAATACATGTGTCTGCACCAAAAGAATTTATACAAAGTGTTAATAATTATTTTTATTTCTGAGTAGTAAGTGGAGAGATTATTTCTTTATTTTGCCTTTCTACCCTTTTCAAAATTCTCTCTATGCATACATAATATTTTTATAATCATTTAAAATGTCCTAAAAACCCACTATGGGCTTGATTTTTTTCTTTCCCCTTCATCCTAAAAATATGCTCTTTCACCTATTATTACAGTCATCTTAATACGGTGGCATGGAGTCAGGGGAAGAGAAGGAATCTTCTACAATATTTTCCCTTTGTCTGGCTTTTTGGACAAATCGCTTAAAAAAAACAGGCTTGCTTTCCAATCTATTTTTCCCTGATATAATTCATCTCAGATGTTGCTCTCCTGGGCCTACCAATGCCCTATCAGTGCTGCATCCTGGAGAACTGAATGCGGCATGCGTTGAGTTAACAGAGCTTCTGTCAGCCTAGATCTCCGTTGTGTGTGAGATCATAAGAAGTCCCGTCTTGTGACCTGGAATGGCCCAGTTAGACTCAATAATTTGCTCTATCTGCAGTCACCTATTTATGCCTTATGCTTTTTAAATGGGCGTTTTCTAACAAATGAATAAAAACCACGGGTAAACAAGTTTTCAGATTTCCTTTCTTATACACCTTTAGTAGTTTCCTGAGCTGTATAAATGTGCAAATGAAAGTCGTCTCTTTTCATCCAACTGATTTTCTGTGTGTAATTTATATAGTTATGTCTCTGTCTTTTCTTTTTGATGGCAGCAATTGCGGATACAAAGATGAACTGTAATGTTACTTGTCTGGGACCTAACTGAGTGAAATATGCCGAAGAATGCAATGATTAGGGTGGGGGGGTTTCCCCTAGGTAGGGGAAAAATTTATGTATGTATGTATGTATGTATGTATTTGCATTGGTGAAATAATTGCCAGCCAGTACACAAAGCTTTTAGTTAAAAACAAAGAGTTCTAAGTTTCAGTTTTCTACAGGAACACAGTAATAATTTATTAAACTTTAACAATTTTATCCAGGCGTCAGAGATGGTAGGAGGCCTCTGTGTGAAGCATAGAAAAAAAAATCTGTCTGAGGTTAGGTGCAATTTTCTTGCTTTTAATGGGGAGCTCAGGGTGTTCCAATCATCCTCGCTTCACAGCTGGGAGTTTTTCCTTGGTGTTCTCGTAGCGTCTAGGAGGGATGATTAAGCAGCTGTTACAAGCCTCTGTGAGAATGTCTCTCTTACCTCGCCCCAATGAGAGACGGAAGTACGCATGTGGCTGAATAGAAAACGTACGAGCGGCTAGCCTGTCCAGCCTGGAGAAACGCAAGGCTGTGGCTGTGCAAGTGAGACACCTGTGTTGTAGCCCAGAGATCATTCCCTTTGACGTCTCTTCCTGTTCTGTGTCAGCCTTCCAAGAGGTGAGAGTGATGATGTTCATAGATATATATTGTTCACAGATGAACAGGGAGGGTAGTAGGTCGAAGATTTGAGGGTCACAAAATATTTTATTAACTTTTCCTTTGTCTCCCAAATTTAAGATGTTCAGGCCATAAGAACAGCCCTGAATTCAGTCTTTGCCTTTTCTTGTACAGTTCATTAGTTACTGCTCATCCAGCAGCATTAGGGAACTCAGAGGAGAATATGTGAGTGTGAGTCAAATACCTTATTCTTGCTAGGTTTTCCTGAGCAGAGAACAAGAGAGAGTTCACTGAAATGATCTCTCGGGGCAGAGTCCGAAGACTCCTGCTCAGAGGCCTGATTCTGCGTTTGGTCTAGCAGATGACAGAGGCTCCCAGCCAGGCCTGGTCAGGCCCCATCCCTGCCAATGGTTGGACACTTGTTGCACTGTACAAGAGCTCTTATGGAAAGAATCCTAGGGGATGAAAAAGTCTTGTTTTTGTAAAGTACTGTCACTTTTGTTTATCTTTGTAATGATAAAAGGAAGTTTACTGACAAAAAAGCTCATTAAGAAAAAAGGAAAATATGAAAGAAAAATAAAGTATTTTTGAATTGTGATCCCATAACCAATGGTACTTATTGCTAACATCCTGGTATGTTTTTTTCATACTGTTTCTTATGTATGTGTAAACCACCCCTTACACATGCACTTTATTTTTTTAATATAATAATGGAATCATCCCATTCATATTGTTTAGTACTCAGCTATTTTCACTTGAGAATACCATAGTCATTACTGTGTGTCAAGACATTAAGCTTAAGTAGTAATTAAAAAAATGTTTATTTATTGATTTGAGAGAGAGACAGAGAGAGAAAGACTTGTTTTTCCACTTGCTGATGCATTCATTGGTTGATTCTTATATGTACCCTGACTGGGAATCGAACCTGTAATTTTGTCATATCTGGGACAATGCTCTATCTAGCCAACTGAACTACCCAGCCAGGGCTAAGCACATGTCATAATTTTTAATAGACACATAGTAATCAGTTGTATGGCTTTGCTGTTAGTTATTAAACTGATTGTCTACAGGTAGTTCATTTATTTACACTATTCTACCATTGTAACAAGCTCTGATGAATATCTTTGCAATCCCTTTTCCCCCACTGTTGACAAATTCTGCTAGAAAATAAAATTCCTGGAGAATAATTAATAACTATGGCCAAGCTGTTATCTAAAGATGTTAAACCAAGTTATATTCTGCCAATAGAGAAGGCCTGCGTTCCCTCAAAGTCTCGCCAGCGTTGTTTTGTGTTTTTTTAAATCTGTTAATCTGTTAAATTGAAGATATTATTAGTTTGTTGTCCTGCTTTCATTTATTTTATTACTAAAAAGATAAATCATCTTAAAACATTTTAAATAATAGTTGACAATATTGGTTTCAGTTGTGCAGCATAGTGGGTAGACATCTATATTACTTACCGAGTGATCCCTTGCCCCAGTGAGTCTGGCACTCTCTCGACGCCAGTAGGGTTATTACAATATTATTGACTGCATTTCCTGTGCTCTACTTTACATCCCTGTGACTATTTTGTAAGTATCAATTTGTACTTTTTAATCCCTTCACATTTTCCCCAGCCCCCTAACTCTCCTTCAGCTGGCAACCATCAATTTGTTCTCTGCATCTATGATTTTGCTTCTGTCTGACTTATTCATTTGTTTTTACTTTGTTTTTTAGATTCCACCTATAAGTGAAATCATGTGGCATTTTCCTTTCTCTTTCTGACCTGTTGCACTTAGCATAATACCCTCTAGGTCCATCCATGTCACAGATGCTGAGACTTCATTATTTGGTGTGACTGAGGAATATTCCACTGTATGTATGTATCACATCTTCTTTATTTATTCATATTTTGATGGAACCTCTTCGTTCATTTACATTTAAAGTGATTATTGATAGCAATATAGTTATTGCCATTTTATTAATTGTTTTCAGTTCTTGTAGTTCTCTTTCTCTTTTCTTATTCTTTTGCTAAGATAGAGCATCTTTTATATGCTTGTAGGCCATTTGCATTTTCTTCTATGATCTGCCTTTTCATAACTTTTGCTCATTTTTTCCTACTAAGCTGTTTATATTTTTCTTACTGATTTTTAAATTTGTTATGTATTAAGCATATTCATTATTTTGTCATAATTCCCCACCTAACCCCTATTTGTCACCTGACTTTTAGAAACTTTGTTAATGGTGTTATGGGTCAAACAAACTTTAAAAATGATGTGTAATCAAATTTATCCATCTCTTCCCTTCATGATTTCTATCTTTGGTTTAATTTCTAGCCCAAGATTATATCAATTTCATTTATATTTTCTTCAAGTGCTTTTGTTACTTGTTTGTTTCTGTCAGATTCTTCAATGTAACTGCAATGTGTCATACATTTCAGTATACAGCCTGGGTTAGAAACTTAGCAACTTTTTCTCCTTAAAGGGTTAGTCAGGTTCTTCATTATTCCTTATTGAATTTTCTATCATTTCATTATCTTTTGAGATACATCAGATTATAAATTTTGATGCATATTGGGTGTGTTTCTGAATTTACTTTTTTGTTAATCTATTTACTCTTATACCAGCACCATATTCTTTCCAAAACTGTAACAGAATGTAGTGAGGAACTGGAGGGCACATCTTTTGCTTATTTAGCCATCGCACTGTATATCACCTTTCCAGAGCAGTTATGAACATATGCCTGGACTCGAGTCCAACCCTGTCACTTGTTATGTGTGCAATTATCCAACTGTCTCTTAAATAAGTCATGCATTGATTTCTTCCTTTGTAAACTGAAGAAAGTAATACCTCACTCAGTTATTGTGACAGAATAATCTATATAAAGCTCTATATACAGGGCCTGGAACACAGTACGCTCAACAATAAGGGTTCGTTTGTAATAGAAAGACACTCAGGACATGGTCCTCATGTGTTTGCTTCTGACTTCGTCGGAGAAGTTAAAAGTAAACATAAAAAGGGAGATTACTTGATGACACAGCATAAGGCAAATATTCGTATCCCGGCCCTTCCTTCCAGCAGGAGGCAGACTCAGGGCCGCTGTGGCAGGTACAGAGGTTTGAGGAAGCATCAAGTCCAATGTTTCAGGGTGGCAGTGACTTGGCTTGTTCATCAGTGTCCAGGAATTGGTTCTCAGCTTGATGGTCCAGTTGATCTGGAGTCAGTGCAGATCTGGAGTCATACCCACCAAATATATGTTTTGCATGTTATTTGATGTGAGAGGATGTGCAGCCATGATTAAATTAAATAGGACTTACTCTCAGGTTATGCACCCTGTCCAGAAAGCATAGAGCTGTTTTCTGCTGCCCATTTTTATTAGAACAACACAATCCCTCCCCCCGCCCCCGACACTTTTATGTCTACCAATCACTGTGATGCTCACGTTTCCCCAGTCAGATGAGTATGGCCACCGAAGGGGCCCAGATGCAGTTATAAATCACCTGGTATCCTCTCTTTTACAGAGTCTGATCCCCTAACTTGTTCATGGATATGGACTTCTCCCGATTGTAAGGTGCGTTCAACACCCTGTGTGACACTAAAGCAACTTGATACAACATGTTAACTCTTTAGACTCCCTTTTATTCTCTAACCCAAGCTTTCCTTGTGCTAGGTATATGCTGGGAATATTTTCTGACGCAGTTCTGGAGTGAATATCCCAGCACCCCAAAACAGAGTCACTCTTTCAGTAATAGGAATAGTTGTTTCTTAATACAATGTCTATCTCTTGTTCACTGTTGGATAAACACGGGCAAATTCACATTCCTTGGCCTTTCCCCCCTTGATTATACGTGTGCCTCTCTTCTGTTGATACAGCTCCTCTTCGTGCTTGTCCTCAGATACAGCTGATTGGGTTGTAACTTTGACACTTTACATTCTAGCCCTTGGTGGTTGGGCTTGGTGGGTCCCTGAGGCTCAGGCAGCAACACATATGTTTACACCCTGGCCCTCAGAGCCATGGAACATGGCAATCCCATGTATGCTGACTCTTACCACTTTTGGTTTCAACGGGTGGTTGTTTCCTGACTTTGCTTCCAGATTCAGAGGGTGTGGGACAGCCCCCCTCTGGAGCACAGCCCCCAAATAAGCTGTGAATTCTTTTATGCTCTGAAAGGAAACTTATGCTCTAATCCTAGTTCCGTTTTCCTTGGGTGACACAAGATGAGGGAGTTACAGGTTTCACATCTAATGTTATCTGTCTATACAGGGTAATAGCAGGCTTTATTGTTCTAAACTGCTGTTGGAAGAATCAACTGCTACTAAACCATTACCCATATATATATTTTTATCACCCACTATTCATTATAATGCCTTTGTGTTATGTCAGTGTTATGAGGGGCAACCGGTATTTATTAGGTATCCACTGCATGTGTGCTATTGTGGTGGCTGCTGCCAAGGGCACTTACTCAGAATGAAACATCACAAGGGAGGAGGGTGACAATTTTTTCCTCTGCAGTTTACCATTCTACCCTTCACTGTGAATTAGGTCGCCAGGTTGGTCAAATTACTCATGATGTCCCAAGGACTCAGTTAGCATTTCCTAGCTCTGTGAGTGTGTTTGTTTTGTGCTTTAGATGGGCTCGCTGCAACATGGCCTTTGGATACCTTTGCAAACATAACAGTATAAATAGTCTCTCCCATTATAATAATATTTTAACACTAAAAAGCAAGAAATACTAGTACCATGCACCAGTGATTTGGAAAAGAGCAAAGTCTTCTGAGAAAGGAGAAAGAAATTGTGTGTGTGTTTCTCAATGTCAAGTGTCATAAGAACTTTCATCTTAATATGTCTTCTGTGGACCTTGGTTAACTTAGTGTGAAACTTGTAAATATTTCTAGGCCTATTTACCCAAATAAATGTAGCTTACCTTGTTACACAGCATCCCTGGGGTTTCTGGTGAGGCCTTCATGATCTCTTTTGAGAATTTCTGACTTCTTGGCTTTTGATCAGTATAAACTTCCAATTTTCTTGGTCTTTGGATTCATCAACCATCTGAAATCTTACGGTGTAGATGTAGCTACAGTGATCACCCTGCAGATCAAGTGGGTTGATTCACACACGTGGTTTGCCCTTTTGGCACACCTGGTATGCCCTTTGTTCCTACTCTTTTGGTTTCTGGGGGAGGGGTGTTCTGTCACTACGTTATAGAGTCCTGCTAGGTATTTACAAGTGACAAATCTACCGAAATCTTTTAGAAGTTTTGGATCCCTCTTGTATTATGAGATTGAAGATGGTTTGACTTACAACTCATTTCTTGTTCTCTGCCTGAAGCTTTTTTTAGCCGAGCTAGAACTATCCTGGTGTTGTGATTACTGGACATAATAGGTAGAGGGTGGCATGACATTTTCTTGGATACTAAGTATTAAACACAGAAGCAGGCTAACTCACTGAACAAGGCATTTCAGTGCAAAGGAACCAAAATTTGTATGTGTGGTAGCCATTTTTATTATTAAAATAATGAAAAATTTCAATGCATGCCATCTTATCATTTTACAGTGTCCAGATATTTAATAGGCTTTAATCTGCATGATGTTGCATGTTGTTCATGTGTGTCCTTTTATTCAACAGAGGCAAAGCGGATACCATTGCCTTGTTTGGGGAGGCATCAGCGGAGTGGAGACCCCGGCCGACCTAGGGTAGGATTCCACCCTCGCCACTCTAGTCAACTCAGTAGTGAGTGTGAACGAGTTACTCTCCTCTCTGAATTGAGGGTTGTATTGCTCGGGTTCTAGTTAAGAGGCAGCAAATATACCAGTTATGGTAACAGAGAATTTAATATTAAAATTGGTAACTTGGTATTGGAGTCACGAAAGATTTAAAACACATACCTAGGCATTATGGAGGTGATTATTTGGGAAGCAGCTACCACCCTTGGCTGGGGAAAGAAAAAAACAGAAGTTGCAATGATCAAAACTCAGGAGATTGGAGGAGAGGCCCTGCAGAGCCTGGATGTGGAGCTCTGAGGAGCGTGCGCTAGCTGGCTGGGCTGCTGTCACAGAGGGGCAGTGCTGTGAGGCTGACTTTAGGAGTGTAGGAGAACTGCACACTTGAATCACTATTGCTACTGGAATGAAAACGGCTCCTGCAAGATGGAATGAGCTGTGGCTGCCAAGGCTAAGAAGTGTTGCTGGGAAGATGCTGACAAGAACAGAAAATAAAACTGGAAGGATCAAATCCCTTCTTGCTCCTGCAGCCTTGCAATCTCTCTCTAATGCCCCCTATTGGCAGAGCCTAACAGGGAGCACCGCAAAGCAGAGGTTTAGTCTTCAGAGTCCCAGCCCAGGATCACAGAACTGAGCAGAGATGGGGGTTGGAAACTGAGAAACCATTGCTTGATAACCAGCACCGGGATGACATTAGCTACCCCCCAAATTGGTTATGATTTTAACCATTATTATTTCAATTGAAATTTAGGTAAAGAAACTAATGTGATGACTGGATCATATTAAGGGCCAAAACTCATCAGTTTTTTTCAGTTTTTGCTAGTTTATAAAATCTTTTACAAGCCTAGTTATTGAAGATGGCCAATTATACTTTGATACTCTGGTTCTTCCATTTTATTTTTTTAAAGATTTTATTTATTTTATTTTTAGAGGAGAAGGAAGGGAGAGAAGGAAAGAAACATCAATGTGTGGTCGCTTACCCCCTACTGGGGACCTGGCCTGCAACCCAGGCATGTGCCCTGACTGGGAATTGAGCCAGTGACCCTGTGGTTTACAGGCCGGTACTCAATCCACTGAGCCACACCAACCAGGGCTGATTGTTCTGTTTTAACTCCAGCCCTACCCCAGTAGCATTCCTATGTATAGATTAGTACATAGAATCCATGGGTTATTAGCTGTGAACTTTGGGCAAGTTAATTAACCTCTTTAAACCTCAGTTTATATTATATAAGATAATGCATGTATAGCTCAACAAATGTATGTTTTAAAATATTAGCCATTATCAGCCATTATCATCATCACCATCACAATCAGTATTTAATATGTGGAGAAATAGCAGCAAACTTATCCCAAGTTAAGATACAACATTTAAAAAGGCAGCTTTTTCTAAAATCACAAATAAATGCCTTGGTTCTTTGAAACTTAATTGTTATTGTGTAAAGTAAACACAGTTCACTATCCTCTTTAGCCATCTCCCTCATTTTTGATTCTTCCAAAGATTCCCATTTTTCTAATATTTTATCTGCTATTCTGAAAGAAGCCAACATCGCCAATCCTGTTTTGTGTTAGGGGACACTGAGGCCTGAAGTCTCTCTGAGACTTTCCCTGAGTCATGTGTGTGTTTGTAAAAGGCCTTGGAAGGGATTCAAAAATCCATCATGCCACTATCAGGGACTCTCGAATTCTGAAGGATTCCTGGCTCCCACTTGCTCAGGGATGCAGAGACTGTCACTAGAAATTCAGAATGAGTGCTCGGCATAGTAATGTGGTACATCACTGCTAGGTCCTGAGGCAAGCCGAGAACATCCTGGATTTTATGCATTATGCATGAGAGGGTGTAAGAAATAAAGGATC
>PVIA01005091.1:68661-116944 GCA_004024845.1 Tonatia bakeri
CCCTCCCTCCCTCTGTCTGTCTTTCTCTGCTCTCCTCCCTGTCATAGTTAGAAGAAATAGGGACAGCTTCTGAAGAGTGTGCCAGTTCCTGTGATGGTGGTGACAGAGTGGGAAAATTGGGTCTAATTTAGGGTGATGAAAAGTCTCTTTCTCTTTTCTTACTTTTTTTTCTTTTTGATTTAAAGCAGTGTTGCCACTCTTCATTTTTCCAGATGGTGTATTCTAAGGGGCTGATTTGCAGAAAAGGCCAAGTGAAAAGTCACCCAATAATGAGAAAGGAGGAAGATGGCATGCAGAATACATGAATGGGTTGTGATGTTAGGATTTTGAACAGGTTGGAAGGGCAAAATTACTGGGAAAAATAACAAACACCAATCAGAGAATGTTATACAAGTACCCCTTAGTTAACACCAATGCTTTTTAATAACATTGGGTCAACATGTGGCATTCAACGGGAAAATGGAGTTGAAATTTGTCTTCTGTTGATAACAGTATTCTTCTTGTGGTGGACGATAGGTACTAACGGATGTTGGAGGTAATGTGTGATGCAGGATTTAAGAGGAGACTGGGATGTCTTGCTGGAGCACACCCCCTCATTCAATCAGACAAGTGTCCAGAGTGGGAGGCAAGGGCTTTGGGACATTGATTAGCTGGGGCTGTGTAACTTGGGAATTGGCGGAGCTCTCCACTAACGGCAGGTCATGGCTGGCCTGTAGTGCTGGCAGAATCGAACCCATGCAGGCTCAGTTTTCAGAGTGGCTCCATGCCTAAGGGAGAGCCGAGATTGCTGGCTCTAGTTCAAGCTGGAAGGAGGTCAAGAGGGATCCCAAGAGAAGAGGGAAGTGTGCCAACAAATGGCAGTGGCCTAGGCCCTGAATGAGAGTGGCTAGAACTCAGCAGAATACCTATTGCAGGCAAAAGCAAGAATGGTGGGGTACAAGGCTTGCCACACCACAGGGTTCCCATTTACACTGCAGAATACACACTCCCAATGTCTCAAAAGTTGCAGAGAAACATTTTTGAAACTGTTGGCAGCTAATTAATCACAAACCATGATAGCACATCAAATCAGTGATGTCAATTGTGAAACATAAATCTTGGTTCTGTTTTCTCCAGAAGAAATGTAAATATGAGAGAATTTTAACCAAGCTAAAAATTAAAGACAAAGAAGACTTGGGGGAGGCATTTCATGGAGTGCCATGCCACAGCTACGCTAGGCGGGCTTTCCATGCTGATGGAAGGCTGCTGAGGTAGGCTATCAGAACTGAGGCTCAGAGACCTGTCATAAAGGCAAGCTTTCAACGGAGGGTGGGAGGGAGCATGAGAGGGTGTTGGAGGCTCAGCTGTGATAATTGCTCACTCCATGCCAGATACTGTGCTAAGACTATAAGAATTTTCCCATAAAATTAGGTACTATTAGCATCTTTTCTGTTCTGTTTCCCATCTCCCTCCCTTCCTTATATTTATTTGTTTGTTTAATTCTAAATAACTAATGAATTGTAACTGTAACGAAACTGTAACATGAGAAGTAAACGAACTTTCTCAGGTTAGTGGCAGGAAGAGAGCAGATGTCTAATCTGTTCATCTGAGTCCAGAGACTGGTCTCTTGACCACTATGGCACAGGGCATCTGAGCCATTGGATCTGGGATGTCACATTGGAGTCAGCCCTGCTCTGAAGCTGCCTTGAGCCAAACCATGACCTTGCTCATTTTCAACAGTCCTTTTATTGATTCATTCTGAGGTCAACTTATTGTTTTTGGGAGTTCAATGGTAACATGGAGTTGATGTATTAACTTATAGTCAATTTGTAAACTATCTTTATTTTGTATCCAAATGTAGATCATAACATTGGAGATCTTATTTAAAGTCATCTTTTTATGCTTAACTTTTTGCTTTAACCTGTTAAGATCTCTTTAAGTCTTTATTAATAGCAAATTTTTCTTTTTTTTACTTCTTTCTTTCTTGTTTTTTAAAACACAATACAACATCAAACAAAAACCACAACTCCACTAAAATCCCTCCTGTTTCTGAAAGATTTGACGCATTCGACATAGATCCATTCCTCATTGCCTGTCTATGCTGTGTTAGTTTCTACTTTGCCATTTTGTGCAGTATAACTGTACCCAAATGTGCATTTAGATGGCAAAGTCTTTAGGTCAAGTTCTCTGCTCTTTGTTTTGGGCCACACTTCCTGTTACAGAGTATGGTGTACACAGGGATGGTGGGGGAGGGGCTCCAGGTACACGGTAATAACAATCCAGGAGTAGTTCTCACTTCAAGAGCTGCAAGGGCCCTTTCAGCCAGTGTGTAAGCTTTCTTTAAAGAACATCAGAGTGACCAGTTTCACCTTGACATTGAGGATGCCCATTTCTCGGCACCTGTTTCACCTGCTGCCTGGCTGGTTTCCACGTCCTTGTTTGCTCCTTCTGCACTGCCCTCAGGAGCCACTCCTGGGGAGGGGCACTTTGGTGTGCAGATGATGTTCACCTTTATGAGTGCTTTTATTCTACCCCAGTCTGGTGCATTCCTCCTCTCTTCCCTCCCCACTGCAGAACCCTCTCCTCACCCTGTTAGTGCTGAATCCCACAAGATTTCCAGTGAATAAAAGCCAACACAGGCCAAGGTAAAGAGGTAGGAGGGGGTAGTTACTTGATTTTTGTCAGCAAAAACAATTGAGCAAAGCCTGATTATTTCAGATTTTAGTAAAAGGTTCTTTGATTTTGGGTTCTTTCACTGCCTTTCTCATGAGGGGGTAGAAAGAGGGAGCTGCAGCTTTCTTTTGTTTGCTTTGAAAAGAATAGTTTAAATATAGTTAACTTACATATTATCATCTTCAAAATATAGAAAGAAAGAAATCCTGGTTGGCTCCAGTGCATTGGGTGCAAGGTTGTCTGTTTTGCTGCCAGATTAGATTACTGTAATTTTCTCAAGTGGCACTTTTGCCAATGATTAAAGTGGATCTTATGGAGGAGTCAGGATTCATTTGAGGAGAATATTTCTTACACCCATAAATCAACTATATTTGTTCTCAGATTTAGAGTAAAAATCAACTTTTAATTCCCCTCAATTGGGTTACTGTTGTATAAGGAGGGGTTGCTTTTCAATATACTGATACTTCAAACTCTTGAATTACCTGGCTCAATCTTAAGTCCTTTAGCTTTTTTTGGCAAACCAATGCTGTCATTAGATTGTGCGTATGTTCTCTAGCAAATGGCCCCTTTGAACATGCCTTTTTCATCATGCTCATATCTCATTCACTCACCTCCGAAGGAGTCAGACCGAAAGTTGTGTGTCTAGGAAACTATTCTATCATTCTACAGTGTGTGATATATACATGTGATTGACATTAACTGTCTGATCATATATTTTCATTCCAAAAAGTAACTTTATTTCTTGGTTGGCTTTAATTTCTGCCTCTGCCTCTTCAGCTTGTTTTCAAATTAAACCTGTCCGATGCACTATGTTCTTGGTCAAGATCTATAAAATGGATATAGCACAGTTCATAGGTTAATTAGTTCAATGTTCAACTGTATCAAGTCTGTTTTCCATTGCAAAGTTTCTCTCTCTCCCTTTTTCCTGATATAACATCTAAATTACACCGCGGGGTAGGGGGCATTACTCTCATGATGTTGAAGGCAGAAAGAAGTCACATCCGCTTTCTGTTCTGCTGAAGTGCCTGTGGTCTATTATCCTGCTCTGGCTGACACCTGGAGGAATCACACAGGTGGCTGCACTCTTCTCCTCCTCCTGTTAGGGGTTCCTCCCCAGGTGGGCTCTTGGAATTGCTCATTGGCTTGTCTTCCCTTTGGGCCCATGAGATGCTTGCAGACCTCCATGCCCCCTGTGGCTGGTGAGGGTGGGGGGCCACCTCTCACATCTGTGTGCACAGAGGCATCACACGCTTGTTTCCTTTAAGTCTCATGGGGCTGGACAGGTTCACCAAGGCTGTCACTCTCTAACGGTCCCTGGGAAATGTATTAGCAATCTTTTCTTTTCTTTTTTTCAGACATTTCAAACATCACAGAAGAATGCCTTGGTATTTCTCAAGCCCTTATTTTGTCCAGAGGTAGAAAAGAGGAAAAAATTCCCCACCGCTCATTCTTTTCATCTTTCATACTAAGTTAGATTCTGCTCTCTCCTCTTTCCAGACGCTCAAACCCTGCTGGAATGGTAAGTGGTACGTGGTGGTGTTGAGGTGGGGAGGTGGGGTCAGGTCAGCTCCCCCGCTTTGAAAATATGTAGCAATACCCTTCTCCTTTCACTGGGTCTCTTATCTCAAACTCAAGACTTGGGCATTTCTTTCTGATGCTCCCTGTTTACAATATATTAACCATATATTTTCAGGTTTAGAATAAAAAAATCAACTTCTCATTTCCTCGCTTCGGTTGATGTTGGGTTGATGATGGGAACAACTACTTCATCGCGGCAGACGGTTAACTCAGTGTCTCCTGGGCCGAATGCAGATGCTGCAGGGCGTATGAATGCTGCATGCTGCTCGGTATCGCAAATCATTACTGTTCCACAAATATTTTATATTTCTTCCTGTTATATGTGTGTGTGTGTGTATTTGGGGAACTAATGTAACCAAAGTATTCATACAAAGAAAAGATTCTCAAGTAAAAGTTTTTGGTAATATTAATGATGTCAAACATGCAAATATTTAGGAATATTATGATCTCATCTCAGGAACCATATGTAAGGAAGGATCCACATAACATTTTTGTTCCTAGAAGAAACTATTCATAGCTATATCCAAATAGAAATATATAATGGCTAAGTGTATATAAAATTTTTATTATATTTTTTTGTTTAGAGAACCCGGAAGTAAGGTGGCAGTTTTTCTCTAATGCTAGGCCAAATGGTGCTGGAGCTGGGGAGAGTGTACACAGGGATGCTGGCGTGGAGACTGCTGGCCAGGACCAGATGGTAAGTGGGGAGGGTTTCATCCTCATGGTGCCCAGTTTATGTGACTTGTGGATTATCCATGGCAAATACAAAATTCCAAGATGGCTTTTGATATTCCACAGCATAGACTGGTTCTCCGTTGGTGTGTGGTAAAGGAATTACATTCATTCATTTTTAAAGTTATTTATTTTTTATTTTTTAACATTTTTTATTATTGTTCAAGTACAGTTTTCTACCTTCCCCACCCCCCAGCCCTCCCCAGTACCCCAGCCCTCCCCAGGAATTACATTTAATTCCATCTTTAGTGACTCTTTGCTTGGCCTCCTCTGTATCTATTCTCTAGATGGAGGTCAAAGGTATCTTTTCAGAAAGTGAAAATGATCCAGTCATCCTACTATCGAAAAGTGTCTTCCCACTGTTCTCAAAATAGATAAAAAATATTTCTTTTCGTAGACATCAGGCCTTGCGTGGTCTGGCCTCTATTGGCCTCACTCGCATCTGCTCACAATAATGCTCTCTCCTCTCCACCTTGGATTTTTTTGTTCTTTCCTGTTTACTGGGCTCTCCCAGCCCACCCCTAACCAGAGCCTTTGCAAGTGGTATTTTCTCTGCCAGAAACAATTCTTTTCTTTTTCAGACTAGTCACAGTTTCAATTTTATGCTCGTCTGTGTGATTATTATTTGAGGTCTCTGTCTCTTACTGTGTTGTGAGTGCTGTGTGCCAGTTCTGCTGACCACTGCATCCCCAGGACTAGGGCAGTGAGTGGCACATGGCCGGGGTTCAGTGAATGAGTGGATGACTTATTAATGAATCCAGGAAGGTGTCACTTAACTTGACTTTGATGGATGAGTTTGTCATGGAGTTGGGGAAAAGGGCA
The DNA here is from genome assembly GCA_004024845.1 of Tonatia bakeri. NCBI lineage: Eukaryota > Metazoa > Chordata > Mammalia > Chiroptera > Phyllostomidae > Tonatia > Tonatia bakeri. The sequence continues at coordinate 74,446 of PVIA01005091.1, forward strand.
TTGCAGAAAGAAAGTGATAGGGTAAACTATCTGGATACAAGGATGGGACATTGGTCTGTTACTGAGGATCAAGTGAGGAGTATTGGGGCAGGGAGCATGAGTGCAGATGAGGCTGGATGTGTATTCTGGGACAGACTGGCATGTCTTGTTGGAAAACTGGGACTTCATCCCAAGCAATGGAACAAGGGAAGTGTTTGGAGAAAGGAACTTGGCATAATGAGATAGAAACCCAACTTGAGTGATAATGTGGAAAAGAGGTGTGTAGCTGGGAACCCACCGAAGTGGCTGTTGCTTAAGATAATGGGACTTGGCTTCAGGAAGTGGCTGTGGGAATACAAAGAAGAAAACTAGAGAATGCCCTGGACTTGGCAATGAACACTGAGGTGAGGGTTCATAAGGAGCTGCAGTCAAGCAACGTGTAAACCAGGACCGCGATTAACACCGAGGACAATTTGTTCTTGAGAGTTTGAATAATCTATAATGCCCCTTCTTGTACCTAGCCCCATGGGAAACTGAGAGTTAACTGTATGAGAATCTTACAGTTAACTCTATAAGAATGAGGGAGAAAGGCAGAGATTGAGAATAGGGCACAATGAGAATGGTTAGTGGAAAGGGAAAGGCATGAATCCTAATTACTAATGTACAGCTCAATAGATGGGGTAGAGGGCCCATTGGAGCTGGGCTAACTGGCTTCATTTGAGAACAATTCAGCCCAGAGGTGTTTGACTCCAGTGCCTGCATTTGTCTCTTTTAAGGCCTGGCTTTCCCTTTGGCTGGCAGTTAGAAATTGCTCTGACTCTTTGTGGAGGCAAGAAGACACTCTGTTTGATGTTCTTGATGATGCTTCCTGTTTAGCTGATAACTTGAAATGAAGTCATATAATCCTGTGCTTTATTGAGGAAACAATTAATTGGTTTAGTTGCTAATTTTCTTGTTGAGTTATGATTAAAATCCAGAGGGGACAACATAGAAGGAGACGTATATGGCAAAGCAATATCTACCCAACAGTAATCTAACCTAGAGTGTTGAATGGAGGGAGAGGCCCTACTGGGCAGGACTGAGACTAGCATGAGGGGTGTGCGGGCACAAAACGTACTTTACAAAATGTGAGAGGTCGTGCTAAAGAGACAGATCATGGGCTGTAACTGATAAGGACAACGCAGATGTCTGAGCTGTGGTGCCACCTCATTTATTTCTTTGGTCACACCTGGTTAGTTTTGACTCACAAAGTTGTATTGTTACTGTAAGCTGGAAAATGTTAAAGTTTACTCTAGGAATATGGTGTGGAACTCTAGTCAGTGGGTCTATATTAAGAAAACATAAAGAAATTAATTTTTTTTTCTTGGCTCTATATCATAACACAGGATAATAAATGTATGTTTCTATGAGTTCTAGCCAGAAAGTATCCAGCCATGTGCTATGAAACATAGAAACATTTACTGAAGAAGACACGAGATACAAGAAACATTGTACATAGGACAATGACATCTCAGTCGCTTTCAAAGTAGGCACTTGGGATCTCACATAGTTCTCCTAGTGTCTTTTCCACCGATCAAAACACTTTGCAAAATCCTTTGTTGGAATAGCCAGCAGTTGCCCTGTTATATTTTCCTGAATCTCATCAATGGTCTGAAATCTTTTTCATTTCAAAGATGATTTTAGTTTTGGGAAAAACCTGAAGTTGCAGAGTGTCAAATCTGGGCTCTAGAGGGGCTGGGTCAACTGGGTGATGATTTGATATTTCACCACAAAAACTCTGCACAAGATGTGATGCATGAGTGGGTACATTGTCATGTTGAAGCTGCCAATCACCAGTTGCCATAGCTGTGGCTCTTTTCATTGTATTCCACTTGTCAACTAACAAAGAACATTGAGGTAGTACTCCTTATTAATTGTTTGTCCTGGAGGGACATACCTGTGATGGACAACACCTGTTAACATGGTCTTGATCTTGCTGCGAATTTGCTGCACCTTCTTCAGACATGGAGAACCAGGAGACTTCCATTGGGATGACTAGGCCTTCATTTCCAGATCACAGCCATAGATAGACCCACGATTCATCACTGTTTATGACCTTCCTGAGGAAATCTGGTTCACTGGTAGTGGTTTGACTCAAGTCATTAACAACTGCAGCATGATGTTCCTTTTGATCTGGTAGCAGAAGCTGTGGAACAAATTTGGACATGACATATTTCATGCCAAGACCCTGCATCAAAATCTCAGACACAGTAGTTTTTGGAATCTCCAGATCAGCTTCTAGTTCTTGCACTGTCAGTCACCAATCTTTGTTGATTGCAGCCTGTACACATTCAATATCCTTAGGTGTTTGGCTTGTTGCAGGCCTTCCAGAATGTGCATCACTTTCAATAGATCTCAACCATATTTGAAGACTTTGTGCCATACTTCTATTTGTGCCGCACCCATTACATTGTCCTCAAAAGCCTTCTGAATCATCTGAATAGTTTCCGCAGGGGAATGTTCAAGCTTAATGCAAAATTTGATGCAGGTTCATTGATCTACTTGCTCAGTCATTTTGGATGTGATGGCCACACAGTACATGTGCTCACTCAATGGCATCTAATGCTCCCACTGACTAGGACAGTGAAGACATCATTGTTCACACATGCACATTCCTGTCCACTTGCCTTGGCTGCCAGGTTACACAGATGTCTCATTATATTAACAATGGCTTGACTTTTTCCAAACAGACTAATAAATGATGACACTCATTTTAAAATAATTTCTTGCTTTAATAGCATTTTGATCAATTTACCAATGGCTGGTGCCAGCTGTACTGGATTTCATTTAGGGCCATATCATATGAACAAAATGTACATTTAACCTTTAAAGAGACATGTGGGAACCCAATTGACTGGGTCAATAGCAGATTCTTCTATTCTTTATTAAATCCATTCTAGAGCTATGCTCATTGAGTGGAATAGTTTAAATTATGAGTACATAATTTAAATTATTTTTCCTCTTGTGCTCATGCTTACTCCTCTTCTTCTTCTTTTGCCAAGATCATGGAATTAAATTCACATTAAGTGTACGCTTATACTTCATTGTTATCTCCTCTTCACAGATTAAAAAGAAATGAAGCTTAGAGCAGTTGAAAAACTTGCCAGCTTCTCAAAGCTTCAACCACCAAAGAGAGCATTTTGAAAGCAAGCCCTGAGGTATGTTTAGGTCTGCACCTGAGGCTAGGAGAGCTGTCTCCCTTGTGTTTTTATCCATTAGCATTCAACTATTTGCTCAACATCAAACATGGTAGTCATTCTTGATTCCCGCTCCCCCTTTTTCTCACCTTTCACACAGTAAATATTTAAAATATATCCATTTTATTCACTTACGCCATCATCACCTCTCATATGGTATTAAGAACATAAAAATAGCAAGTAGATGTGTGTGTGTAAAAATGCTCACTATGTACCTAGCACTCTACTTATATTAACTTACCAATTCTCACAGTTACTCCTGGAGGTAAGTGCTATTATTTTTCTCATTTGAAAAACAAGAAAACTGAGGCACACAAAGAGATTAGAGATAAAGATGACAAACAGCATGCTACCTGATTTTCCTTAGATTTGTTTTCTCTAATTCACTTTCCACAATACAGCTGGTTCCAAAATAAAAATCTTACTATGTGCTCCTGGGCTTAAAATTTTTCCTTCCTTCCTGCCATCTTGCTACCATTTTGAGCCCATGTTCTTTACTTTTTTTCCCATGTAAAAATAGTAGTTGATAAAAAGATTACTGGTGGAAGTTGTATATTGTGTTGCTTCCTTTCAAGGCCAGGCAGGTTCATGGTATTCGTGCAGATGGAAAAATATTCATGGAGCCATTGGGTCTGGCATGCCTTTATTCAGGAGTGGGTGAGCCACACATGCTGCAAGCTGTGTGTCTATCTGCATGTCTTATGTCGTGGTCTGTGCTACCCAGCGTGGCACCCATAATGGCACCTGTCCCCTTGCCTGTCTCTCCTCCTCATTGCTCCCAGCAGGGAGTCTCTACCTGTTTGAGTGCTAGAGGGGAACAAAGTTGGCAAGATGCCAGAACATTACATAACATAACATAATATAATTCTGCGCATGCGAGCCCACTTCGTGTTATGGGAACCGTTTATTGGAATAGTTTTAAGGCTATGAGAACACTAGTTATCAGACCCCTCCAAGGCTATGGGAACACTGCTTCCCCCAGCTACCTAGACACCTGGGTGAGGAAGCCAGACTGCCTCCACTTACCCTACACATACCATGGCCAATTTAGGGGACAGTTATCATTGGACCAGCATGTTGTTGGTGCTTGTATGTTTCAAAGATGGCTGCAACAGTATTTCCCCTCCTTCACGGTCTTCTAACAATGTGACACTCTGAGAAACATTCTCTTGCTCATAACGGTGGTCAGTATGCCATTATGAGAGCCCAAGCTAGGTTATAATAGGTGGTAGAAATTCTGCATGGATCACTGCAATAATCGCTCTGAATCTCTAAGCTGCCAGGTAAGCAGTCAGAATGCCCAAGGACACTGTGTTATGAGGAAACCCAGACTAATCCCAGTGGAAAGGCCACATGGAAGGAACCCTAAGACTACTGAGGACAGAGATATCCTCTGGACATTGTCTGACTTTAACTGCATGAGAACACTCAAGCCAGAAACAACCAGCTAAGCCCCTTCCTAAAAATGACCAAGAGAAAAAAAATGATTGTTGTTATTTTAAGCTACTAAGGTTTGGGATGATTTGTTACACAACAATATATAATTGGAACCATGTCCTTGGATTTACGCCACTTGGCAGTGCGGCTGCACGCATGAGGAAGACACCCTCAGTGTTTGAACCCTTGTTTGGGCTGGGAAAGTCATTCCCTGACTACCATGTTTGGGGCTTATGCTGCCTAGCACTGAACTACACTCTTGACTTTGTGACTCCAAAATGAGAGTGGCTGAGACAGTTTTGTGCACTCGAATTGTGCGTCTTACAGCATTCTGGAGTGTCACAGGTGACGAAACACACATTCTGTCAGTTGCTAACACTGGTGGCTGTCTCCTGTCTCCATTAGGTGGCTTGGCAGGGATCAAGCTCATCAGCAGGAACCAAGGTCGCTAGATATACTCACTCTGACTCCCAGCTTAGAAGCTCCTTTGTCAGGTAGCTTCAGTCCATCGGAGTTCCCTGTTCCCTCCCTGCTTCTTGATAAAAATTTCTGGCAGCACTGGGGTGCAGATCCCTCTTATGGAACAGCTTCCACCATGCATCCACTGTGCTGGGCTGTCTACGCTCTGTGACCTCGAGGGATTATGGGTGCTCTATTACTGCTTTACTTGTGGTTTTCTCAATAACTCTCATGTTAGGCTTATCCTATGTGTCAACCGTGGTGTCTTAGACTGTCTGTTTGTGCCCCTTACAACAACAAGTAGGGTCATTGGCTGACATGCTCTATGGAATTAGTTAGTCTACCTCAGCTGGATTAATAGTGACAAAATGGGTTCCCCTTCTAGTTAGTTAAGAGAATACTTCAAAAATACATCACCAAATATTAGTATGCCTATCTATGTGCCTGATATTTAACAATTAGAGATTTATCCAATTCAGATTTTCTTAAGTGCCCACTATGTGCTGGACTCTGTGCTAACTACTGGGAACATTAAGTTGAATAAGTGTAGTCTGTGCTTTCAAGGATTCTAGAGTTTAGAGGGAGGGGAGACAGACTAGGGAGTTGGCAACTGCAATTCATGATGCTAAGCACCAAAGTAGGACTATACACAGTGTATCATGGTAAGGACATCGATTTGGAAGGAGGCAGAGGAAGTCAGGGACATCCAAGGAAGGAGTAACATCAGGGCTGAGATCTAAAGATCCAAAAATTAAATAAAAAAGAGATGGAGTTGGCCACATGAAGAGTAGGAAAGGTGAGGGCAAGGCTGATACATGTCAGGTGTTGAAAAACCACTCACTGCTTCTGGAGATTGGGGTGTGGGTGGTGGGAGGAGGTGTGAAAGGGTGGTAAAGAGAGCAGCAGAGTGGGGCAGGAGAAGGTGGAGAATACAAGGAGGGCAGGGGAGTTGGACTCTATTTTGAGGGAAATAAGGAGCAACTCACTGTTTCAAGGCAGAGGAGGAATGGGATGAGATTTGTCTTTTGGAAATACCACACTGGCTGTAGTGTAGAGTGAACTGGAGAGGTCTTTGTTGATCGTCTAGGTACGAGATGTTGGTGGTCTCCGTGAAGGTCACAGTAATGAGGATGGAAAAGACCTGGACACATTTTAAGATGCTTTTCAATGTGACTGGAGAATATTTTTTCCACTCTCATTCCCCATGATTCCCAGGCCCCCAACCCAGGATGTCTGCTCCGTCCTGCTGGTCTTTACATGTATCAGTTCTTCAGCAGTGTCAAGCATCTCTGATTTTTTCCCCTCCACATTTTCCCTGTCTGTCATGTCCTCAGTCTTCCACATTTGGCAAACTCCTACTCATCCTTCAAAATCCGTGTCCTCTCTATTTTCCGTGACTTCCCCAGAAACTATTATTATTTCCTCCTTGATACTTTAATCGGTCTTCATCCTCTCTTGTTATATGCAGTGGATACTTCTGTTTCCCCTTCAGATCCACTCTCTCATCCTCTCCACCCTGCTGGTTGCCTGGGCAGTCAGCCTGAATGGATGTCAGTGGACTCTTTTGACCTCTGGCTTCTGATTGGGTTTGGCCACTGTCAGGAGATGAGAGGGAAGAAGGAGAATAAATCTGGGACATTTATTCCCTAGTTTTCTTTCTGAGGTTCCTCTGGGCTGGTTGCTTCCCACAGCGAAGGTTATACCTAGCGATATGCTGGTAAATAGGGTTTTGGGAAGCCCTGATTTGTAGTGTTTGCCCATTTCTGTAGTACAAATACTCCTCCTGTGGCCAATTTCAAGCTATCAATGTGATGTCACTCAGTGTGGACTTGGAGAGAGATGCACACTGTCTGGCCTCTTGAGCTGGCTTGAGCCAGCTCCAGCCCCCTGCTGTTCCTGTCTTTCTTTCCAGGAAATTATATCAGCTCTTCCGCCAGCCCTTCAGGGAGGAGGGTTGTGCCACATTTTTTTTAAAGCTCTGGGATGCTGCACTATCTCCTGCAGTTTTTCTCCCCACACCTTTGAAAATGGTCCCTTTATGAGACCCTCCTCCAATTATCCAATTTGAGGTACCATCTGTTTCCTGATGAGATCCTAATTGATCCACCAAACTATACTGTGTAAAAATTAGTCATTTAGAAATCTTTTCTCCTGTTGTATTACAAATACTTAGAGAGCAAGATTATGGTTTATTAATTTTTGTAACTCTAACATCTAGCCATTAAGCAGGTAGAGAGGGAAAGACATAGGAACTAATTTTTGTTGGGTATCTATTATGTACCAGATATTGTATCTGATACTTTAGAAATGTTATTTTTTAATCTTAACAAGTCAAATTAATTCTAAACACTATCATTCTAGGCATTTGCCAATAAGGAGATTGAGGCTCAGAGTGCTTAAGTAACTTTTCCAAGGTTATATAGTTAGGCAGTAGCTGAATTAGGATTTGAACATGAGTGTCTGGATCCAAAACCTATTCTTCTTGCATTATTTCCTCAACTTATTTTTAGGGAATGAGTGGAGGTTTTAGTTAACATGGAAGATAGAGTGGGAGCCCTCAGAGGTGCTTGATGACAGGGATCCACCCCTGCAAGGGAGATGGAACTCGGCTCTCTTTTGCTCTTAGGAGTGAAGTGTCTAGCAATCTAGCAGCTTATGAAGTGGAAACTGTGCATGCGTAAACGTTTCCTTTGAACTGGGAATTTTAGATAACATCAGGCTATTCATATGTTAGTCATAAATCTGGCAGATATTTGTATTAGTAGCTTAACCAATTGATCTCGTACAGTAGTACTAGGCAGCTTCTCATCTCCTAAAGGTTTAAAGTTAGCTCAGTACTTAGAGATGAAGAAAACCATATCTGTCTGGTTTTGCATTAAATGGTAGAGGAAGCTACACAGGTGATCAAGAGAAATTTTATGAAAAAAAAAAAATACTTGAATCATCCTAACATCTCAAATGTTGTGGCCTAATCTTTCTATCTAGAAGATACTGGTGACTCCAGTCGAGGGTTGGACGGATCTGTGAAAGGCCTGTTTAAAGAAACATCTGTAATAGATTTTTGCTTGCTCTCTTTAAACTTGTATTTTGTATTTATAATAAAAAAATTTGCTGGAAAAGCTGATGATTGTGTTGGCAAATTCAGTTTGTTGAGATGGTATAAAAGAGAATGCAATAAGTCTAATGGACCCATTAAAAACCTGAGTGTGAAAACTTGAGTCTCATTCTGGCTCTGTCATTTGCCTACTTTTATAATTATGTCCAAGGCACTTAAATGTTCTGTACTTTAGTTGCCTTATAGGTGAGATACGAGGTTAGGTTAAATAGAGACTAAATTATCTTCCTAGCTCTAACCAGTTTATGAAATGCTCTAGAATTTTTCTTTCTTTTTAGTAAAACCATTATAATTTTCTACATTTATTAACCACTCACTGAATTTTCTTTCTTATTTTTCTTTATAATAATAATTTTACTATTTTGTCCTTCATCCCTCATTATCTATCATTTATTTATCATTTATCTATGTATCAATCACCACTAAAGAGAAAACTATCCAATGTCCAAGGTGAGGGCACAAAAACGAAATAATTCCTACATCATACTTTGGTTTAGCCTTCTATTCCCTAACACATACTGTGTGTGGTTGCACATGCACCAAAAACACACACACATACATACACTGACATGTCCTGCTAAATGTTTAACAATCAACCGTTCTGGAAAAATTAAAAAAAGCTCTGACGTGCAGGATTTGCCAGCTTCTTTGGTGTAACTGCTTCCACCACGGCCAGTTTCAAGTTACCCCTGGTCAGCTGCTGGATGTGAAGCTGAGAAAAGATGCGCAAACTTGGCTCCTGCCAGCTGGTACGAGCTGGCTCCAGTGCACCTCTGACTATCGGCAATCTGTGGGGTAACTGCCATCTTCCCTGTTAAAATACCCGATGTATTGTATATTTAGAGAACTGAAAACTAAACCTAAAACTTAGCAATACAAAACATGTGTTTTCATTTCCTTTTTAAGTTATTTTTATTTTAGTGTTGTTCAAGTACAATTGTCTCCATTTTCATCACCCACCACCTCACTCCTGCCTCCCACCCTCGAATCTACCTCCTTTGGCTTTGTCCATGTGTCCTTTATACAAAAGCATATGCTTTCTATTTGATTTCTGTTCATTATGGTCATTACCTTGAGTTATTTTTACTAGCCTCCTCTCTCACACTCACAGAAAATGGATGCATGTATAAAAATGTATATGCACATATACCCAAATTATATTAATTTTTTGATGTTGTCTCTATATATTATGTAATCATGTATAACTAGGCAATAATAAAGTATGCTGCAAACTTTTTCTTCACAAGACATTTATGCTTTTAAATTTAAAGTTCAGAAAGTTACCTTAAAATCTGTATTTTTAAAGTGTTCTAAACTTTTAAGCCCTCCCTTATGAGTGTATCTGTATTTGTACACAAGATTTTGATTGATTATTTATTTATCAAAATTATTACAGTTGGAAAAACCTTCAAACTATTAGATCACCAAATCTGGGAGTGATATAAATTAGATATATTCAGAAATCCAAAAAATTACACACAGTTATTTGGTATTTAGTCAATCACAGGAAGGTTAAAATGCATGGACTGTTAACTGAATGATGAGCATCGAATACAAAGTGTAATTAACACAGGCAGAAGCTTACTGCCAACAACAGTTTGAAACAATTCTAGTCTTCTGTTTCCTGCCGACTTTGATATACGAAGAGCCCTGTGTAGCATGATTGAGAAAATTTACTTTTGCATGGGGGATTCATCTTGTTCCCCCAGAGCCTCCAGAACAGTAGCTCTCATAGGGCAGAAACTTAATGGGCATTTGTTGGATTGAACTAGATGTACATTTTAAAAAATCGGTCCTCAGATGCCAATTCTTGTTAGCAAATTCTCATTGACTTTCATGAACCAGTGGTAACATATTCTCCATTCCTTTAGGCAGTGACACTTTGGTAGGTTAGTGAAAATTTTCCATGGGAGAAAAAGACACTGATGAATACCTATCTTACTCAGTCCAAGGAAAACATTTGTGGAAATTGTTATTGGGAATTTGAAGTTGTCTGATCCAAAAGTTTGTCTGTGCTGATCAGATGTGCAAGGAGGCATCTCAGCTCCAAGTTATCCATGAACAGTTTATCTGCTACAACTGGAACCATGTTTGCTTTGATAGCCTGCTGAGTCCTGGGCAATCAGCTTGAGTTTTGAGCTGAGAGCCAATTAGGACTGAATTTGGAAAACAGGATATGGCTTAGCGATCTGTAGGTATAGGTGTGTGTGTGTAACATTTAAAAATGTGTATATTAATACAGGTTGATAGAAATAATTGACAGAACATAACCATTTTCTGTAACCCTTCATTGTCTTTAGGCTACAGCTCACACTCGTGAGCTGTATCTGTGTATCTCTCTGATGTCACCTCTTACCATTTCCTTCCTTGTACCGACAAATCTATTTTGCTGAACTACTTGCAGTTCCTCAAAACTTTCAGGCTTCTGACACCTGTGCAACACATGGAGTGCTCTTACTACTTGATACCTACCTCTTTCCAGCCTGACACTCTCCTCCCACCCTTGACTCAGTTTGGGTGGGATAAGACTTGAAACACCACCTAAAGAAGAGTACTTTCCTTTACTCCTCTAACTCTTCTACATCTAGCTCAGTTGTTTTCCTCAGGATGCCACCCTTGTCTGCATTGAGTGCCCATCTTTTGAGGTCCATTATGTACATAATACATTTGTCAGCGTCAATCATATTGTTTTGTCTGCCTGTTGGCCTCTCCTGTAGACTGTACGTTCTTCAGGAAGAGATTAATTCTTAAATCTTATATCCTTGTACTTCCAGGACCTAGCACAGCCTTTGACAAATAGTAGGTACTCCATGTATGTTGAGTACTTCATTATGCAAATAACTAAAATGAATAAATAATTGATTTATCATTAAGTATTCATCTATGTACTCTTGAGCTGCCTTAGTTAATCATGATTTTTTTTTGTTGTTGTAACAGAAACACAAATCAAAATCACTTAAGAAAAAATAAAAATTTACCAGTTCAAATAACCGAGATGCTAACGAGTGGTGCTAAATATGGGCATGTTGGATCCAGGTCTCAGATGATGCCATGGGAAATTTCTCTCTCTCTCCATGTCTATTTCTTTTTTTCCCCTCTGGGGTGTTTCATCTAGCAAAGTCTCTCCATGTGGCTGGAAAAGATGATCCTCATAGCTATAGGTTTATATAGTCCAATATAGTACACAATTTCAGAAGGATACTGGTATCTACACCAACCCATCCAAAATGACTATGCTTGGCTCTGGTTGGCTTCCACACTCACCCTTGGGCCAATCACTGTACCCAAGGCTGTGTGGCATTCTGATTGGTCAGTTTAAGTCACACATAAGAATCTGTGGAAGGTAGGATTCTTTTTCTTTTTTTGTGCACATAGATCATGATTTTATTTAAAAATTAGCAAACAGTACTGTAGAAACATTGATATGTACATTTCTAAAATGCTACATATTAAATTTAGCAGGCAAACACCACCTTTAGTGTTTAAGCATGAGTTTAATCTTCCATGTAGAAACCAAACTATATAAAAAAAAGCCTCCTATGGTTAAAAAACACCAGTTTAAGTAGAAGATTGTAAAAATGCAATAAAAGAACTGGCTGTACAAGAGTACTTTCCTTTCATAGTATTCCTTTTTACCTCATCTGAGAGTTTTTGACTATGCTATAGGATTTAACTGTTACAGTACTGAAAAATAACTATTTAGGAAAGAGGCAGAAATGGGGTGGTAGTTTACAAATGGAAGTGGTATGGGAAGTAAAAATATAACAGATATCTAACACTGTTGTTGATTTTACAATGTGATCTACTGATATGTGTTTTTAAAAGTCTGCCATGTGCCAAAGTCAACTTAACTACTTCATTCATCTTTTCTAGTCTCACTCAGATGTACCAAGACTGATAAAAAAAAGTGGAAGTTGCTTACTTTTTCAGTACTTAGATGCTGGACTTAAGCATGGGATTCTATGCCTGTACCTAGCTTCTTACTAATTCCTTGTATTTATTGCTTTTAAAAAACAAAATCTTTTTATTTTAGAATAGCTTTTGATTTACCGACAAGTTGAGCAGAAAATATAAAGAGTTCTTATGCACAAATGTTCTCCACAGTTAACATTTTACATTACTGCGGTACATTTACCCCAACCAAGGACCCGACATCAGTGCATCACTATATATTAACTAATCTTCACAGTTTATTTGGATTTCGGGAATTTTCCTTTAATATACTTTTTCTGTTCTAGGATCCCATTCAAAGTACCACATTATATTTAGTAACCATGCCTTTTTGGTTTCCTTGTTTGATAGTTTATTAGGTGTTTATTTTTCCCTTTTTTGAGAACCTTGGCAGTTTTGAGGAGTGCTCGTCAAGTGTTTTGTGAAATATTCCTCAATTTAGGGTTGCCTCATAGCATGGTGAGACTAGGGTGATGGGCTTTTGGAAGAAAGAGGTTAGAGGGAAAGTGCCATTCTTATCACATAGGGCGCCAACTGTCAACATGACCCCTCACTGTTGAGATTCATCTCGATTACTTGGCTGAGGCAGTGTTTGCCAGGTTTCTCCACGGGAAAGTTAGTGTTTTCTCCCTCTTCCCATGCTCTACTTTTCAGAAACAAATCACTAAGCACAGCTCATACAAGAGATGGGAGTTAAGCCTCACCTCCTGAGGGAGGAGTATTTGTATAGAAGTTTTGTCTCTTCTCTATTTATATAATCAGTTTTTAATGTTATTAGGGAGACACGGATATTCATTTTATACTTTGGGTTAAAACTCAGTACTACATTATTCGTTTTGTTTTTTAAACTGTTCCAGCTTTAGCAATTAAGAGCTCTTTCAGTTGGTTTCTATGTCCCTTTGCTGTGTTCCTGTTTTGTTGTTGTGATTTCAAGCACTCCTTTACTTTCTGGCTTTACAAGATACTCCACTCTCTTGTATATTCTGTCCCAGTCCTACAGTCAGCTATTTCTCCAAGGAGCCCTGGTTTCTTCAGTTGGAGAATGGCATTAGAAACCAAGATCTGGCTGCTGGTTGTATTCATTGACACTCGGGTACCATTCCTTCTTGGCCATCTCAGTGGACAGAGCTAGGAAATCTATGTATGTACACTGACTAATTTCACTGCTTCCATTTAGTTTCCTCTGTTGCTGACCTTTCCCTCTCTCATGTATTCCTGCCTTCACTTTGTCCTCCAATTTGATGCACAACTTGTTTTCTCCTGGCTTGCATATTTGGTTCTATTTCTTGGTTATTCTTTCATTTCATTTTCTCCTTCATTCAGTGATTATGAAGGAGTAATGTGTTCAGCATAACACAGTTTTTGGAAATCTACTCTCTGCTCTGTCCTTGCAGACTACATGTTTTGTCCAGGATTTATGGGTGACATCCAGATGCTTTAGAATATATAGATAAGATTGTCTTTTTGGATTCTGTTTTGGAAAGCTTATATATAATCTAATTTTGAATTAAGTCATCAGCAAATAAAAGGTTTTACTTCTTCCTTTCCAATCTGGATGCCTTTTATTTCATCTTGTCTGATTGCTAAGGCTAGGACTTCCAGTACTATGTTGAATAGAAAGTGGACATCCCTGTTGTTCCTGACCTAAGAGGAATATCTGTAGTTTTTGTGGGTTGAGTATAATGATGGCAATTGGTTTGTCATATATGGCCTTTATTATGTTTAGGTATGTTCCCTCTATTCCTGTTTTGTGAGAGCTTTTTAAAAAATGGGACTGGGTTTTATCCAATACTTTTTCTGCATCTATTGATATGATCATGTAGTTTTTATCCTTCATTTTGTTCATGTGGTGAATCACATCTATTGATTTGTGCATGTTGTCTCCAACCCTGCATTCCTGGAATAAATCCCATTTGATCATGGTGCATAATCTTTTTGATGTATTTCTGTATTTGTTTTTTCAATATTTTGTTGAGAAGTTTAGCACCTATGTTCATCAGTGATATTGTCCTATAATTTTCTTTTTTGTAGTGTCTTTATCTGGTTTTAAAAGTAGAATAATGCTGGCCTTGTAAAATGAGCTTGGAAGTCTTCCTTCTTATTGAATTTTTTGGAATGGTTTGAGAATCAGAGGTGTTAGTTCTTCTCAGAATGTTTGGTATAATTCACCTGTGAAGCCATCCAGTCCAGGGCTTTTTTTTTTGGTTGGGAGTTATTCAATTCTGATTCGGTTTCACTAGGTGTAATCTGTCTATTCATATTCTGTTTCTTCTTGATTTAGTTGTGGGAAGTTGTTTCTTGGAACTTACCTATCTCATCCATGTTGTCCAATTTGTTTACATGTAGTTGTTCATAATATTTTCTTACAATTCTTTGTATTTCTTTGCTGTCAATTGTTTTTTTTCCTCTTTCATTTCTGATTTTATTTATTTGGGCCTTCTCTCTTTTTTTCTTGATGAGTCTGATTAAAGGCTTATCAATCTTGTTTATCCTTTCAAAGAACCAGTTCTTGGTTTCATTGATCCTTTGTACCTTTTTAAAGACTTTATTTCATTTATTTCTGCTCTGGTATTTATTATTTTCTTCCTTCTCCTTACTTTGGCTTTCTTTTTTTCCCCCAAGCTCCTTTAACTGTCAAGTTATTAGATTGTTTATTGGAACTTTTTCTTGTTTCTTGAGATAGGTTTGTAATGCTATGAATTTCCCTCTTAGGATTGCTTTCCCCATGTCTCACAGATTTGGGGTTGTGTTCTCATAATCATTTGTTTCAAGGTATCTTTTGGTTTCTTCCTTGAGTTTGTTGTTTACCCATTCATTGTTTAATAACATGTTATTTAGCTTCCACGTCTTCATGTATTTTTCAGTTTTCTTCTTGTGATTGATTTCTCATTTCATAGCATTCTGGTCAGAGAAGATGCTTAATATGATTTCAATCATCTGAAGTGTATTAAGACTTGTTTTATGTCCTAATGTGTGGTCTGTCCTAGAAAATGTTCCATGTGCACTTGAAAAGAATGTGCATTTTGTTGCTTTGGGATGAAATGCTCTATAGATATCAACTGAATTCATTTGACCTAGTGTGTTCTTTAAGGCCCCTTTCTCCTTGTTGATTTTCTGTTTGGAAGATCTATCTATTGAAGTCAGTGGGTGTTAAAAATCCCCTATTATCCCAGTATTTCTGTCAATCTCTCCCATTATGTCCATTAAAATTTGCTTTACATACTTAGGTGCTTCTATGTTGGGTGCATAAATGTTTACTAGGCTTATATTCTCTTGTTGGATTGTTTGCTTTAACATTATGTAGTGTCATTTTTTGTCTCTTACTATAGCTTTGGTTTTAAAGTCTGTTTTGTTGGATGTAAGTATTGCTCCCCTAGCTTTTTTTCTTTTTCCATTTGCATGAAATGTACAAGGCCTGTACTTGGAAAATTATAACATACTGAAGAATGAAACTGAAGAAGATACAAATAAGTGGAAACACATACCATGTTTGTGGATAGGAAGAATCAATATCATTAAAATATCTATACTATCCAAAGTAATCTATAGATTCAATGCAATTCCTATCAAGATGCCAATGATGTACTTCACAAGACTAGAACAAATATTTCAAAAATTTATATAGGACCACAAAATGCCCTGAAGAGCAAGAGCAATTTTGATAAAAAAAAAGTTGGAGGAATTATACTTTCTAATATCAAACTATACTATAAAGCCATAGTAATCAAAACAGCATGGTACTGGCATAAAAACAGGCACATAGATCAATGGAACAGAATAGAGAGTCCAGAAATAAACTCACACCTTTACAGTCATTAATATTGACAGAGGAAACAAGTGCTTACAATGAGCTAAAGATAGCTTATTCAATAAATGGTGTTGGGAAAACAGGAGAGACACATGCAAAAAAAAAATGAAACTAGACCTTCTTACAACACACATAAGAAGAAATTCAAAATGGATTAAACACTTAAATGTTAGACCTCCAAACCATAAAAAATCCTAGAAGAAAACATAGGCAGGAAAATCTCAGACATTGCTCATAGCAATATTTTATTTGATATATCTCCTAGGCAAGGGAAACAAATAAACAAAAAAAAATGGGCACTACCTCAAAAGTTTTTCTATAGCAAAGGAAACCATTAACAAAAAGACAACCCACTGAATAGAAGAACATATTCACCGATATATCTGATAAGGGGTTAATATTGAAAATTTATAAAGAGCTTATAAAACTCAACACCAAAAAAACAAATAAGCCAATTAAAAAATGGGTAAAGAATTTGAATAGACACTTTTCAAAAGCAAACATACAGATGGCCAACAGATATAAAAAGATGTTCAACCTCACTAATCATCACAGAAATGCAAATTAAAACAACAAAGAGATATCACCTCACACTTGTCAGAATGACTATTGTCAATAAATCACCAAAAAACAGACTTATAGGTAGAGAGCAGCTGATAGCTCTATGGGGTAGTGGTGAGGGGGTGGAGGTATTGAGCTAAAAACAAAAAAGGACTCATGGACATGGACAACAGTGTTGTGTTTGCAAGGGGTGGAGGGGTATAAAGGGGATAAATGGTAATGGTAAAATACAATACAAACATACACTAAAAAAAGATGAGGTTTGTTTGGGAGACACTGGATAGAAGGTAAATCTTCAAAGAATAAAGGAGGGAAATGAACACCCACACTCTTGTATGATATGAGCTAGTATTTCCAGACTGGATACAGCCTGAGATCCCCATGGGTGGGCATCAACATGGCATATGTCACAGAAGGTCTCTGTCTTAAAGAAAAGGTTCAAAGTATATTTGCTACATACTCCTCAAATATAAAATCAGAATTAGATCAAGTTGTTTCTGAATAATGTGAAGTTTAGTGAGCATATTATTTCCTTAAATTTCACCACATATTTATTTATTGTATTATTTCCTAAAGTAGGTGCAAAATTAGTAAGTAGTACCTATTTATATTAATATTGTTACATTTCTGCAATTTTTTTCCTAGAAGGAATATAACTACTCTCATTTGTGCTTCATGGTGAAGGCTGGTTTATTTCAGATATTCATTAACTCTGTCATCAATCATTTATTGAGAATTAATGAGCCAGGCATTATTTGAGGATGCAGGCCTTGAGGATGCAGTTGTGAGTCAGTTACATTTCTTATCACCACCCTCTAGCTCTAAATGTTTAGAATCTGAAGAAGACCACCATGTAAGGAATAAAGTGTTAAAAGTGCTCTAATAGGGGTGTGAGGTACAGTAGGGGAAAAGGAGAAGGATTCAGCTCTACTTGCTTCAGGCGCCGTGCTTGGGAAGGAAACGAAAAGCTGCTGTAACAAATCCTGTAAGCCCAAACCCATAAAGGCATGAGGAAAAGGAGTGCTATTTTTCCTCCTCCCTTCTCCTCACTGTTATTCTGCCCCTCACTCTCAGAGTGGAGGTCTGGGACAGGGGCTTCAAGTTTTGAAGTATTAACACAGTCAAGAATTTTATATGTTCTCCTTAAAGGAGGGTCTTGTCTTTAGATTCCATGATCAGGGATTGAAAACTGATCAGGATTCTAGGATTCAAGATGAGCTGGATGTGAGGGATGCAGGTGGGGGAAGGTGTGCAGGAAAAGGCACCATGGCAAGCGATGAGGGCCAAAATGATCCAAGTCACCAGGTCTGGTGAGTGCAAATGAATGACATTAACAGACACAGAGGATAGCAATCATTCAATACAGGAGGCACTAGCTAGATGGTATGGGTTCAAATCCCTGCGTGAGTTACTTTACCCCTTTGTAGTTTTTTCCTTATCTGTGAGGCCGAGAGAATTGCTGTACCTAATGCAAAGCCTAGAAAGATACCTACTAAGAAGGGCTCCTGTTGGCTAAATGAACTCAAATTAAAAACAGCAACAAATAAAAACCAGAGTTTAGCAGTCATTTCCACACAGGGGCCTCTCATGCAAATGTCACTTTAGGGACAAGCCTACACTGAACCGCCTGCTTGCACTGTTCCTGCTACCTGAGACAGCCCTCATAAGGAGTTCCTGGAATCCTATTTCAACCTAAACTGGCTTTCTCCATCCAATTGGAGCTGTGAAGCTATATCCTCATTAGCTTCTTCATTGGCCAGTCAGAGAGGCTCCAATCTGACCAATCAGGTTTTAGGTAAAAACAAAAAGAAAACCACCCCCCCCCGCCCCCCCCCCCAGGGATTTAGATCCCTCATTTGCATGAGGATGGACCAATTTGGGAGGTGGGGGTGGGGGTGGGGAGGAACTTTTGTCTGTATAAATCAGCTCCCCTTTGGCTCAGGGAGTGCACTTTCTCTTTCCATTGACTGACTGAATTTCCTGGCTGAGCTGAAACACTGAAGCTTCCCTGGACTGGCACAGAGCAGAACAGACCAGAAGACCAGAGCACAGTGAAACAGACCAGCTCAGCGCAAAGCAGACAGGCGTGGAGCAGAACAGAGCAGACTCGCCAGAAGGGGATCAGAGCTCTGTGCTCAGACAGCGGCCTAGCCCCAGGGCTGCCTCACAGCCATGCTGTTTTCTCTCAATTGACCTATTCTGCATTGAACAAAGTTTTGTTCTTTTTTTTTTTTTAAAGATTTTATTTATTTATTTTTAGATAGAAGGGAAGGGAGACACAAAGAGAGAGAGAGAGAAACATCAATGTGTGGTTGCCTCTTGTGAGCCTCCTACTGGGGACCTGGCCTGCAACCCAGGTATGTGCTCTGACTGGGAATCAAACTGGCGACCCTTTGGTTCATAGGCTCACGCTCAATCCACTGAGCCACACCAGCCAGGCCTAGTTTCATTTTTTTTTGTTCTTTACAGCATCCCAAATTGGGGATTCTAATTGGTGCTGAATGGGTACCAAGACCATCTATTGACAATATCTTATGTGAGGATTATTTTTATTATTTTAAAAATATAGTTGGTACAAAATATTATACTAATTTCAGCAGTGCAATACAATGATTCTATGTTTATATACCTTACAATGTGATCACCACACTAAGTCCAGTAATCATCTGTCACTGTACAAATTTATCATAATAGTGACTCTATTCTGTTTCACCTTTTCCATCCATCTCCCCCCCCCCCCCCCCCCCCCTGGCTACCAGCAATTTGATTTCTGTTTTGTTTGGTTTGTTCATTTGTTTGTTTTTTTCTTAAGATTCTGCATATAAGTGAAATCATATGGTATTCATCTTTCTCTGTCTGATTTATTTCAGTTAGTAAAATGCCCTGTAGGTCCATCCATGTTGTTGAAAATGGCAAGATTTCATTCTTTTTACCGCTGAGTTATATTCCATTGTGTTTGTGTGTGTATCTTCTTTTTCCATTCCTCTATAGATGGACACCTAAGTTGCTTTCATATGTTGGCCATTGTAAACAGTGTTGCAGTGAACATAGGGGTCTGTATATCTTTTTGAATTAGTGTTTTGTTTTCTTCATTTAAATGTCAATGAGTGAAATTGCTGGATTGTATATATGGTAGATCTATTTTTAGTTTTTTGAGGAATCTCCATACTATTTTCCATAGTGGCTGCACCAATCTGCAGTCCTTCAAACAGTGGACAAACGTTCCATTATCTTCACATCCTTACTAACACATGTTATTTGTTGTCTTTTTGATAATAGCCATTCTGACTGGTGTGAGGTGGTACCTCATTGAGATTTAGATTTGCATTTCCCTGATTAGTGATGCGGACCATCTTTTTATATGTCTGTTTGCCATCTGTATGTTTGCTGTGGGGAAATGTCACTTTATGTCCTCTGTCCATTTTTGATTGGATTGTTAACTTTTTGTTACTCAGTTGCATGAGTTTCTTATATGTTTTGGATATTAACCCCTTATTGAATGTATTATTTGCAAATATCTTCTTCTATTCAGTAGGTTGTCTTTTTGTTTTGTTATGGTTTTCTTTGCCGTGCAGAAGCTTTTTAGTGTGATGAAGTCCTGTTTATTTTTACTTCTGTTTTTCTTGCTTGAGGGGGCTACATCCATAAAAGTATTATTATGACTGATATCAAATAGCTTACTACATATGTTTTATTCTAAGAATTTCATGGTTTCAAGTCATACGTTGAAGTCTTTGATCCATTTTAAGTTTTTTTGGTGTATTGTGTAAGAGAGTGGTCCAGTTTCATTTTTTTGCATGTATCTTTTGCATGTATCTTTACATTTTAGGGAGAAAAATGTTTTCCCTAAAACATTTTTTTAAAAGAAATCTTTTTTTTAAGATTTTATTTATTTATTTTTAGAGAGGGAAGGGAGGGAGAGAGAGAGAGAGAGAAACATCAATGTGCAGTTGCTGGGAGACATGGCCTGCAACCTAGGCATGTGCCCTGACTGGGAATCGAACCTGCGATGCCTGGTTCGCAGCCCGCGCTCAATCCACTGAGCTACACAAGCCAGGTCCCTAAAACATTTTTTGAAGAGACTGTCATTTCTCTGCTGTCTATTCTTGCCTCTTTGTTATTAGTTGACTATAGAAACAAGGGTTATCTCTGAGCTCTCTCTTCTGATCCATTGATCCATGTGTCTGTTTTTGTGCCAGTACTATACTGTTTTGGTTATTACAGCTTTGTGGTTTTGTAGTATGGTTTCATATTAGGCAGAGTGACACTGCCAACTTTGTTTTTATTTTCCGTTTCTTAATATTGCTTGGGATATTGGTGGTCTTTTGGTTTCATATAAATTTTAGGATTATTTCTTCAAGTCTTGAGAAGAATTTCATTTTTATTTTGATAGGGATTGCATTGAATGTGTAGGTTGCTCTGAGTAGTATGGTCATTTTAGTTATATTAATTCTTCCAGTCCATCAGAATGGTGTATCATTGCACTTATTTGTGTTCTCTTCAATTTCTTTCTTCAGTGTCTTATAGTTTTCTGATAACAAGTCCTTCACCTCCTTGGTTAAATTTATTCTGAGGTATTTTATTCTTTTTGATGAAATTGTAAATGGGATTGTTTTCTTAATTATCCTTAGGATCTTTTGTTATTAGTGTATAGAAATATGATGGATTTCTGTATGTTAATTTTGTATAGTACTGCTTTACTAAATTCATTTAGTAACTTTATTAGCTTTTTGGTGGATCGGTTAGGGTTTTCTATATATTGTGTTATGTCATCTATGAATAGTGACAGTTTTACTTCTTCCTTTCCAATTTGGGTACGTTTTCCTTCCTTCCTTCCTTCCTTCCTTCCTTCCTTCCTTCCTTCCTTCCTTCCTTCCTTCCTTCCTTCCTTCCTTCCTTCCTCTCTCTCTCTCTCTCTCTCTCTCTCTCTCTCTCTCTCTTTCTTTCTTTTTTTTCTTTCTCTGTGTCTAGGACTTTCAATGCTATATTGAATCATAGTGGCAAGAGTGGGCATCCTTATTTTGTTCCTGATATTAGAGGAAAAGCTTTCAGCCTTCACCATTGAGTTAGTTGTGAGCTTGTCATACATAGCCTTTATCGAATTGAGATAAGTTCCTTCTATATCCCCTTTGTTGACAGTTTTTTTTGTCATAAATAGATGTTGAGTTTTGTCAAATGCTTATTCTGCATCTATTGAGATAATCATATGATTTTCATCTTTGTTTTTGTTGATGTGATGAATCACACTAATTGTTTTTCTGTGTTGAATGACTCTGCATCTGTAGCATTAATCCCATATGATCATGGTGTATAATATTTTTTAATGTACTGCTGAATTTTGTTTGCTAGTATTTTGTTGAGAATATTTTTTATCTACGTTCATCAGGAATATTGGCCAGTAATATTTTTTGTGTTGCCTTTGTCTGGTTTTACTGGGTAAGCCAGTAAAGGGTAATACTGGCTTTGTAGAATTAGTTTGAAATCATTTTCCTCTTTAGTTTTTTGTAATAGTTTGAGAAAGATAGGTATTACTTCTTTAAGTGTTTGGTAGAATTCTCCTGTGAAGTTGTCTGGTCTTAGGTTTTTGCTTGTTTGGAGGTTTTTTTTTGCTTCAATTTTATTGCTAGTAATTGGTCTCTTCAGATTCTCTGTTTCTTCCTGGTTTAGTCTCGGAAGGTTTATGCTTCTAGGAATTTATTAATTTCTCCTAGATTGTACAATTTGTTGACATATAATTGATCCTACTAGTTTTTAATCATTCTTTGTATTTCCATGATGTCATTGTAATCTCTCTTCCTTCATTTCTAATTTTATTTATCTTGGCTCTCTCTCTTTTTCCTCAATGAGTCTTGCTAGAGGTTTGCCAATTTTATTTATCCTTTCAAAAAACCAGATCTCACTTTCATTAATCTTTTCTATTATTTTTCTGCTTTTTATTTTATTTATTTCTTCTCTGATCCTTACTATTTCTCTCTTCTTACCTTTGATTTTGTTTGTTCCTTTTTTTTTTTTTAGCTTTTTTGGGTGAAAATTTAGAAGGGTTATTTGGGATTTTTCCTGCTTCTTGAAGTAGGTGTATAAAACTATAAACTTTCTTCTTATCTGCTTCTGCTGCATCCCGTAACTTTTGTAAGGTTGTGTTTTTATTTTCATTTGTCTCAGGTAGTTTTTGATTTTCTGTGTCATTTGCAATTTGATCCATTGGTTGTAACCATGTTGTTTAATCTCTGTGTGTTTTTTCCATTTTTTCCCTGTTGTTGATTTCTAGTTTCATGCCATTGTAATCAGAAGATATGCTTGATATAATTTTAATCTTATGGAATTGTTTGAGGCTTGTTTTGTGGCCTAATGTAGCACAGAAGCCCCAAACTGGGGAGCTGCCTAAGTGTTTGTGATATTCCAAAAAACACCCAGAGGCCTAACAGGTGTAGACATGATGTTTATTACTCACAGTACAGGGGAGCGCACCTGTGGTGGCTGGTGAGCTGGTGAAAGGGAGAGCACACCCCTTCGGGTCCAAGGCTTGTTGTCAGGGGTCCCGGACAAAGGAGACACGTAGTGCCCTGCCCATGACTCTGAACTACATTACCTCAGGGTGTACACGCGGAAAGAAAAGCTTAAGAAGTAGTCACAGAACAAGAAACTACTCCCAAAAGGAGATAAGGAAGGAGTTACAATGCATTCTCAAAACAATACATATTCCTTCTGGCCAGGGGCCTCCCGGCCAGCCATTGTTGTGAGTGGTAGGAGAGCTATGTATTGACCCCACATCTAATATGTAGTTTATTCTGAAAAATAATCCATGTACATTTGAAAAAAGTATATTTTGAAGTTTTGGGATGAAATGTTCTAAAGATGTCTATTGAGTCTGCCTGGTCTAATGTGCCATTCAAGTCATATTTGCTCATTATATTTCTGTCTGTGTGGTCTATCCATTGAGGTAAGTGGAATAATGAAGTCCCCAACTCTTATTATATCACTGTAAATTTCTGCTTTTATGCTCATCAGTATTTTCTGTGTATACTTGGGTACCCCTATGTTGTAGATAGTGTATTTACAATTGTTACATCCTCTTCCTGGATCAAACCTTTTATCATTAGGTAATGTACTTGTCTCTTTTTACATTCTTTGTTTTAGAGTCTTTTTTTTCCCTGATAAGAATATTGCTACCCCAGCGTTTTCCCCCCATTTTTATTTGTGTGGTATTTTCTATTCTCTCACTTTCAGTCTGTATGTATCTTTTGATCTAAAGTGAGTCTTTGTAGATAGCATATAGGAGGCTCTTATTTTTATCAATTAAACCATTTTATATCTTTAAAAATCTTATTGAATTTATTGAGATGACATTGGTTAATAAAATTACATAAGTTTCAAGTGTACAGTTCTATAATACATTATCTGTATATCGTGTTGTGTGTTCATCACCCCAAGTCAAGTTTCTTTCCATCCCATTTGTTTCCCACTTACCCTCTTCTCCCGCCCCTGATCCTCCTTCTCTCTGGTAATCACTGTACTGTTGTTTGTGTCTATGCCTTTTTTATTTCTTTTGCTTAATCCCTTTACCTTTTTCACCCAGCTCTCTGACACACTTCCACTCTGACAGCTGTCTGTTTTCTGTATCTGTGAATCTGTTTCTCTTTTGTTTGTTAGTTTATTTTGTTCAGTAGATTACACATATAAGTGAAATCAGAATGTATTTGTCTTTCTCTGGCTGGCTTATTGCATGTAACATAATATGCTCTAGGTCCATCCCTGCTGTCGAAAGAAGTAGGGTTGCCTTCCTATTTATGGACAAGTAGTATTCCATTGCATAAATGCACTATACCTTTTTTTAAAATCCATTTGGGGCATATTTCTGTCTCCCCATTTTGTTTGACTTCCTGTTGTTCCTTGAGTTAGATGAAATAGCTCTATCTCCCAGTCTTGAAATAGTGGCCTCTGTATAGACAGTGTGCAGAATGGTTTTGGCAGGCCAGTTGTAGTTGGGGTGGGTGTGTGTGGTACTTGGTGTGCTGCCTGATTAGAAGTGGGTTTCTGGTGGCAGACTGTTATGTATGTGCTTGCTTGCCCTTTTGATCTGGGTGGTGCTGGCCTGCTGGGCATGGCTGCCTGATTTTCATGCTGTGTGCCCTGTTGATTTAATTGTCTGTTGCCTGAGCTGGGTCTGGATGGGCATGCTCTGCATGCAAGTGTCACAACTGCTTACTAGCAGCAGCATCTCTGAGGAGGGCAACCCCACATTTGAGTGAAGCAGTCAGTCACCCATTCACTTCACATGGGGCAGCTCTTTGTGTAGGTACCTCAAAGTATTGCTGGCTCTGCAATCTTTCTGGGTGGGGCAACCCCACTTATACCTACAGGAGTGCCCTTCTAAGTCTCCACTTTATCTGAGAGGGGCAACTTACATAATCCTCACATAAGATGCAGGTCCAAGATGGGTGGCACCTCATTTTGCTGGCTCCATACTCTCTATGGATGGGGGAACTCCATGTGCATGTGCAACCAGTTGTGTGTGTGGAGCTGCACTCAGCTGTATCAGTTTCCATGTGGATGGGCCCCATGTATGCATGCTATGGCACCCTCCTGTTTCTGCAGGATCTGGCTCTAGGACAGGGGGCTAGGACACGCTACAGCATCCTGCCGGTTGGCTAGAGAACCCAGATGGAGCTTCTGCTCATTATCCAAGCACAGAGGAGACCTAAGCAAGGCATCCACTGGTTCCTCATGTACTGGATCACTCCTTCAGCACCTGGAGTGCTCTTATTGTTCCCCAACCTTCTCTGTGCAGTATCTTTCTTTCTCGCTTGTTGTGCAAAAGCTGTTTACATTGGATATCAGTTGTCTCTCAGGAGGAATTGCTTGAAATGTACATTCAATGTGTTCTCAGGAAGGGGAGAACCCAGCGTCCACATGTGCTTCCATCTTGGACCTGCATCTTATGTGAGGATTATGTAAGTTAATGTGTATAATTCATAGAACAGTGCCAGGCATATAATCAGTGCTATGTAACTAAGTTTTGGCAATTGTCATATTTATATATTGATCATCTGCTATGTGCAAGATGCTCTACTGAATGCTAGGAACTACAGAAGATCTTTCAGGTATTATTCTTCCCACAGTCTTTATCAGCAAGTACTTCTAACTCCTCTCAATTCCAACACTTTTTCATAATCCAGTTTTTGCTGTCCATTGAAAGTAATAATGTATTCTTTCTCCACCTACTTCTTCCTGTAGGCTACCATTTTCTATTAGTTATCACATCTGATTGTTCAATAAACTAGGAAATATGTGTTACTGTGAAAACATTGACTTGGAGTGGAAACATTATTTATAAGGCAGTAGTGTTGGCTAAAGAACTACCTGATTTACTTTGCCCAGAGGAAATTAGTATTTATATACCATTTTCTGATAGCAATATCATCAGATGCTCTGAGGGTTTTTCATTATGATAGCCAATTATTAAATAAAACTATCAAAAACACACATAAAAATTCATTTAGACTTTTGTATGAAGAGACCAGCCATGATGTAACATTTTGAAAAATGAACTATTGTAATTGAACATACCATTAGAAATTAATAAAAAAAATATTGACAATTCAGTAAGAAAAGAGTGGTTGTTCATTATTTCTTTGAATTTATAAACTGGTGTTGACAGTCTAGGACTGTTGACAAGACTAGTGCTCCAGCTGGAGTCTGTGGGCCCATCAATTGCCTCTTTCTTTAGTGGGAAGGATCAGAAAGGTAAAACTGTCACATTTCTACTTTTCAGAAATAGTATGAGGTTAAATTAAAAAAAAATGTTTTTGAAACTCTCTGAGGCCTCATGCGTCAATAGGCTTTAAAATAAAACTTCAATTTTTTGTTTGCAATTAAATATATGCTCATAGCGATGTTAAAACTATCGATTTAGGACCTATATATTCTAAAGAGATGTAAGTCATGTAAATTTGATACCTTTTAGTAGCTGAGAAATAAGAATTTTGGCTGGTCATAATTCCAAATTAGGAGCTACAAAGATGTTTGGAAACCTGAAATACAAGGAATGATTTTCATGTTATTTGAAAAGATTTTCATGTTATCACAAAGCTGTAAAAGAGAAACACCAACACGAAGTTTCGTCGTGGCTCTCGCCATCTCATGCACACACAGAAAGCCCAAAATAGTCCCTTTTGTCAGGCTCAGTTGTAGGGTACAATCTTTAAGTAATTTTGTATATGCTCTAAGAAATCTGACTGACTTTTCCCATCCCTGAACTCTCCTTGCTTCTTACAAAGACTTGCAAAGGGTTTAGTCTCTAAATTAATTCAGGCGTCTGAGGGCAGTTGGGCTCTCTGCGCTTGACTGATTGAGCACTAAAAGGCTACACATTAGTAACTTGGAAGAACCAGAGTGGATGAACCACTTTTCAGAACCTGCATGACAATTTTGAAAATTAAACCCAGTTAATAGAAAAAAATGCTAAATCAATGGCCATAAAATTTAATGGGTTTATAGCAGCCTTAACACAGTAGGACTGAATTATCATGTTAATTTAATTTCCATTTCTAAATGAACCAGAAGGCACAATAAAGGTCAATTAACCAGCTACCTTCCTTGTCTTTCTTTTACTGCTGGTTTTAAATCACATTCAGCCCTAAAGCACTTACACTGCTTCTGGAAACTCATTAGTTTTTCTCAAAATTAAAACAAAAAAGAAAAAAAGAAGAAATGAAAACTAACAACTAACCATGTGCTGAGAACAACCACTGAGACTGTGCCACAGTTATGGGGATATATGAATTCAATGAAAAACCTTTACTCTTGTTTCACTGAGGCTACAAATTCAGTCACACCAAGCCCAGGGAAACACTCAAGTTAAAGGTCTCAATTATAGTGTTTACCAAGTGTTCATCTACAGTGGAAAAGCTGTGCGTGCCACTCTTAGCATTTATGAGGCGAATAAGGAAGGGAACTCCATCTGTATAATGTGGGTCTGTTGTTAGTACAGTGAGAACCTTAAGCTTTGCACAGCCTGTATTTTTCGCACTGAAATGTGTCACTTTATATTAATAGGGTTTTATTACTTTTTAAAAATTGTAATAGAAAGAGGATAAAAGAAGTCCATTTTCTCCCCCTCACCAGCAAGAAAATTCTTTCCTGTTTTTGGTGTAGTTAATTTATTGTTGCATTGGGATTGCCTGTAATCTGATTCAATTTGGGTCAAAATCTTGCAATATTCTGCTGTTTTCTAGCGATACAAAGAATATCAAAGACACTAAGTCTGAGAAAAAAATATTTTTATTTGATAAAATCTATCATCACTAAAATTGGTTTCTAACTCCAATGTTTGCCATAACTTGAACAGTGACTTGGAAACATTGCAAAATGATTATAATTTTGATTTCAGTAGAAATCCCTTTCAAATCAAATAAATAATGGTTGCAAAGTATCTCACACCAGGCACCAAGTATAGCTCTCAATGAATGTTAGCCTTCTCTCCCCTTCTCTTCAGTACAAAGTAAGAAAATGAAATATTCATTATTTAAAGGTTAGTCATTTTGAAGTATTTCTTAGGATTATAGAACTTTAAGAGAACAATGACTTCGATATCTTTGTTTATCAAGTTTTTATAACAAGATACTGAATTTAGGTGTAATTTAGATCAGAAGTCTAAGGGATTTACATTATGACTAACAAATATTTTTTGAAATAAAAACATTTAGTTCGCCTTTCATTTAATAAGAATCTGTCCTTTTTCCTTCCTGTCATACGTAAAATTATTTATGTATATATGTATGTATGTAGCCACAAATAAGTAGAATTTAACAATCTCATGACAATTTCTGAACTAAAGTGAAAACCATATTGGATGCAGAAATATTAACACAGGAGTGGACATGCACAATGTACAGATTTGACAAATAAACATATACTCAGAGGTGTAATTGGTTTTGAGAGGCCTCATTTTTTTCTCCGAAAATTTTTGTAAGCTAGCGACAAAAATCTAAACTTTCTTTTAAATTGCAACCTATTTATTCTACTTTTAAAGTTCTTGTAGTAACCCGGAAAGAATTGAAATTTTGTGACTGAAGATCTTTAAACATCAAATACATAAATGCTTTTGTTCACTGCATGTGTACAATAAGCAGTGCTTTTATGAGACGGAGGGATCTGTTGTGCTGTTTTACTGCTGGTCTTTCTTCAGATTGACGTTGGGGTTGCACATACATATATACGGCACCCGTTTTCTCACCTGTGCGCGGTAACTCTCCCCACTCCCCTCCAGACCCCATCAGGGCCCTCTGTGAGCTCCAGAGTGCAACCTGCAACTGTAGGAGCAAGTATGCCTGCTGTGGCCTCTTGTCTCTTGCTGTTTTCTACAGTCGATGAGGATGCGCTTTTATAGTGAATTCTGAAAAAACTATTGTTGACCAACTGAATGATATCATATCATGTGATGTAATGATCCTGCCCTACCCAACATTTTTTTTTGAGACTGAGGAGGCTATCATTAAACACCAGGCCATTGTGTCATGAATTTTATCACTGAAATGTCGATATGATTTATGTTGGAGTCACTAACCATGTACAGACAAAGGAGCAGTTTAGGTGCATGGTAGGATAAGAGGAGAAGGAGAAAGAAAAATGGTAGCAAGAGCAAAAGGTAAGAAGAGAAGATAATAGGAGAAAATTGTGGCAATGCATGTGCTTCATGATGACATTTAAGACCCATTCCCACATTTGCACAGTTGTGCTTAAACACACAGACATACGTATGACATACAACACATACCTTACTTATGACCCCTGCCAGCATCACTGCTGCTGTTACTTGCTATGTCATGGCCAGGTTCAAAGATTATTGAATTTAGGACTTTATGCCTTTGTGGTTTTAAGGAACTTTCTTCCAGGTGAGAGGCTGACTGGTATCTCTCCTTACCATTATCCAGTATTTTATAAGCCCACATCTCCCAGGAATTGTCTTATCAGAATATATGAATGCATTTTACAGCTCTGCTGTAATCTGGCTGTGTGGTTTTGAGAAGTCACTTTAATTTTCTGGGCCCTGGCTTCTTCAATGACTAAAAGAGCTTGCCCTTTGATCTTGAAGAAACTTCTGGCTCCAACATTCTATGGTTCTTTGAAGCCCCATTTCCAGCATGGGGTAAAAATGTAAGGATCAAAATGCCTCAGCTCTCCTCCTCCCTTTCATTGTACCCGTCCTGTGCGAGGTTAATGAATGAAATAAACTGACTTCTCCCAGAAAGTTATGTGTGTATTTGTATATATACATATGTGAATATACAGATACATGCATACCCAAATGTGTACATGTGTGTGTCTATATACCTATTCTACAGCAGTTTGAAATTTTAATAATGGTAATAAATACCTTAGAGGAAAAATTTGGATTTGTTTAAATAAAAAGACAATAAAAAGAGAAAAGCAGTCTGTGTCTTCACCTCTAAAATTTTGGACTCTGAGTTATATTCTTTTACTGAGATGAGCCCCGTGTGCATGTAGATGTCTGTTTGTTTTTAATCTCAACCTGTTAGGAAAACGGGAGAAAAAGATGACAGTGACTAAGAAAAATGGGCCAGGGTGGCAGCAGACGGGTCCTCCCTTGCAGGGGTGCTGGGAGGTGTCGTCCTGCTCCCTCTGAGTTCCCTCATGTCCAGGAGCAGCTGGAGAGGGAAGGGACACAGGGACAGCTCTGGGATGGAGGTTGAATGTTACTTGTCCTTTTCAACTCTGAGGGAAAAAGAAGAATGTTTCTTTCTCCTCCAATGCCATTATTTATATATCTTGTTCTCTCAGAAATAAAACAAAAACAAAACACTAGTATTATTATTTCTCTAAAAAGTTTCTTTTTTAAAAAAAGAATTTATTTTTTAGAGAGGGGAAAGGAGGAAGAAAGAGAGGGAGAGAAACATCAAGGTGTGGTTGCCTCTTTCACACCCCCACTGAGGACCTGGCCCACAACCCAGGCATGTGCCCTGACTGGGAATCAAACCGGTGACCCTTTGATATGCAGGTCAGCACTCAACCACTGAGCCATACCAGCCAGGGCTCTGAGAAGTTTCTTACCTTCAGAAATCTGTGCACGAATGCAGCTGAGCGCTGTGTGCAGCGGTACTGTCTGCTCCACTCCTGCCCAGCATTTAAAGAGGCTGCCAAGGATGCATGCAGCCCCAGCATGAGGGAGCTATGAAGATGGCTGAGGTAGGTACAGAAAGATGGACATGATGTGCCTGGAAAACAAAGGAATAATCCACAAACCTCTGGGCACCACCCCAGGAGGTTTATAATTAAGGTTTCACTGTTATAATTGATGAAAGAGTGGCTGGGACTCTCATTCATCCTTTCACTCATTCATCTGTTCATGCATGCAGTGAATGAACATGTCCTTGATGAGCTTCTTCTCTGTGTCAGGTACAGGTCCCTGCATGTAAACTGGAATAAGTCTACCAAGGTAAGATTTTTGTAATAATGAGAGCTTTGATTTTGAGTTTCTCAATTTACCAGACTTTGTGCTAAGTCCTTTATGTATATCATTCCATTTAATCTTTATGACCCCATTTTATTAGATTCAGAAACATACTCAGATTCTAAAGAATTGTTCAAGACCATATAGCTAGTAAGTAACAGCCAGATTTAAACTTGGGACCATCTTACTCTGGAACTTCTCATGAAAATGGTAAATGCAATAATAGCAGCATGCCTGGGGACTGAAGAATTAGAGAGGAAGCATTTGATCCACCTGTGGGAGTTCAGCAAAGGCATTTTGGAGATAGTGCTTCTTGAGTTTAACATTAAACTGCATACCCGAAATAACAGGTTGAAGTATTATTGGAGATTATAGGCAAAAGTGTGAGGAATTGCAAGTGCTTTGGTGTTTCTGAAACATCACATGTAAGGCAAGGACTTATGGGAGATGAGCCTGGAGTGGTGGGGTGGAGCCAGGTCATGGCAGATGTTTTAGAATCTTCAATGTAGTTGATGCCAAATGATGAGCTTGCAATCTGTGCAGTGGTCCGGGGGAATGTGACTGGGGCTGGACATGGCAGGCGCACGCAGTAGGGTGGGCAGGAGGGAAGAGATGGAAGACTGACTGGATGGATAGGAGAAGTGAAAGAGATGGAGAAGGTAGAAGATGACTCTCAGACTTCCAGCCTGATGGCTGGTTAGATGGGAACACTGATAACTGATGCAGAGGATCCAGGAGGAGAACAAGGTTCAGAAGAAATGTGGTGAGCAGTTTTATTCTTTGCCAGTCTGAAGTTATAACCATGTATTATTATTAAATTCTTTTTTATAGCAGGTTAAAATGGTAATGCATAAATTTCATATTTACTGATTTATAGTTAATTATTCATTGTTATAATTTCATAAATAAGAGACATCTTTCTTGCCTGGGGGAAGTTAAATACATTTGCTATAGTTTCAAAAAATAGAACTGAGTTAAGTCAGCCATAATTTTATGACTACTAGTCCTTATAATAATAAGCACTTATTGAGCACTACACAGGGTCTGGGTATTGTTCTATGGGCTTTGTCTCCATCAATTCCATCCATGTTGCCTCCTGGGATATTTGTTTCAAAACCAAAGTGGTACCACTTTGGAGTTCTTTCGTGTCCTGCTGAGGATGGAGGCCATAGGTATGCTAGGGGTGAGTTTGAGCAGGACATGATGGTCTGGTGGCTGAGACCCAGGAAGACAGCTTCGTGGAAATAAATCATCGTTATACAGCTTGTTTCACTACAAGCTGCGTAAGGATGAAATGCGTACTTTCTTCAGACTGTCTTGGTTTGTATTCCAGTGATGCCAATCAGAAGGTGTGCGACTCATGAATATTCACGGGGGAATTATTCATAATAGACAAAATTGGAAACCACCTGAATGTCCATCAACTGGTAAATAGACAAAATTGATAGACATTCCACTGAATGCTATTTAGCAATAAAACAGAAGAAACTACTGTCACATGTTAGCTACCTCATGCATGGACCTCAAAAACATCATGCTAAGTGAAAGAAGCCAAACACAAAAGACCACATATTCTATTATTCCATTTATATAAAATGTCCTAAAAAGGTAAGTTTATAGAAAAAGAATGTAGAGTAATGGTTGCTTGAGGCTGGGGGTGAAATGGGTTAACTGCACGTGGTTATGAAGGATCTTACTGAGATGAAGATATGCTTAACCTAATTTATGGCAAAGGTCGCAACCATTTGGTAGAATTACTGACAGTTATTTAATTGTTCACATGAAATGAATAGATTTTGTGATATGTAAGACATTCCTCAAAATAAAGCTGTTAAAAAAAAACAAGCTGTTGAACTTGGCTAAGTTACCAAGTCCCTTTTTGTTTCACTTTTCTTATCTGTAAAGTGGGGGTGGTGAAGCGTAGTCCTCATTTAGCCTCTGGCAGCATTTAATGCAGTTGATTACTCACTGTTTCACCCTACTCCCTGCCCCCCATTGGTTTTGTTTGGAACACTTTCTTTACTTAATTTCCCCAACACCAAACTGCCCCCATATTCCTTATAACAAAGGCTAGCATTGGGTTCTCCAAGAGTGTGGGGTTGTTACCCCAAGAATGTAACAACTGCCTCAGTTGTTACACTCTAATTATCCAGCCCCGTACCTGTAGCGTGCATCCCGATTCTGCCTCTGCTGTTTCTGGTTCTGGGACTATTTAGGGTTCTACCTGGAATATTTGGGGACTTATCTGGGATATTTCTCTGATACCTGAGTATCACATCAGTTTTCTTGGCTTTTGGGGGCATTTTTATAAATCTTTTTCCATTAATTTATTCCAGAAAGTCTTCCTTGTTCAGTTTTGCTAGAGATATCTCTGCCAATATTCAAGTACAGCTACAGATTCACCTTTGTTTTTATATTTTGCCTGTTATTTCAATAGGATTTCACGAGGGAGGATATAGAGAATGCTGTGTGTACTGCAGAGATCACATTCAGGATGAAAGGGCTTATTCCTCCAGTTTCCCAAGATTGGTGCCCTTCCTGAGAGAGCCTTCCCCCAGTGACACATCCTCTCAAGCCTAACCATCTCATCCCACTTGTTACAGTTCTGAGGGACCACCCAGCCTCAGAGATTCCTGTGGGGTCAGCAGAGGTCTATATTGAGAACCCATACAGCCCAGCTTCTTCCTATAGTTTTTGTTTTCTTCCCTTTCATTTCATAGGGGTTGACTCTAAGAATCCTCGCCTATAATAAGCCCTCTCCATGCTAACCTTCATTCAGAGCCTGCTTCCTGGAGAGCTCAAACCGTGCCAGAAGAGAGGTGAACACGTGAGTTTGGTTGTCCATCTGGAAAGACTTTTACGTGGTTTTTACACTGCTTATTTTGAGATCATGGGTCTTTTAAACAATAACAGAAGGAAATGTATGAATTCTCTCCATCCAGAAGATCAAGTTAATTTCTCCAATTCCAACTCACTCCTCACGGATTTTGATCAGAGACATCAGGCTCAGTTTGGTTCCCAAATTCTCTCTCTCTCTTCCCCATGGCTGGTACTTTGTGACCCATACTTGTGAATTCAGCCTCCCGCCTCTCAGGGGAGAGCCAGCTCTCAGTGGAAAGCTCTTAACAGTCTGTCTTGAATCAGGTTTTCCTGAAACAGATCCTACGATGATGGTTTGAGTGTAGACGTATTATGAAGGAAATGTCCTTGGAAGAAAGGGAGAAAGAAAAAGCAGGGCAGAGCAGGGAAGGAAGCCAGGCAAGTGTAAGATCTTGCATAGAGTCCTCTGGAGGTAGTACGATGGTTAATTTTATGTGGTTACTTGACTGGCCAGAGGGGCCCAGATTAAACATGATTTCTGGGTGCGTCTGTGAGTGTGTTTCTGCATGAGCTAAGCATTGGAATAGGTGGACTCTGTAAAGTAAATTGCTCTCTTCAAAATGCAACTTTGGCATCACCTGATCCACTGAGGGTCTGAATGGAGCAAAAGACAGAAAAAGAAGAAATTCCTCCTCTTTTCCCTGCCTCACTGTGTCAGCTCATCTTATCTTCTTTGTCCTTAGAGTGGGATTTATAACCATCTGTTTGTTCCCCTGGTTCTCAAACCTTCAGGCTCAGACTGAACCATGCCACCAGTTTTCCTGGGTCTCCAGCTTACAGATGCTGGCTGTAGAACTTCTCAGCTTCCCTAAATTGCATGAGCCAATTTTTCATAACCAATCAATTCATTAATCAATATCTATTTATCTGTATCATCTATCATTACCAATTATCTATCTATCTATCATCTATCTATCTATCTATCTATCTATCTATCTATCTATCTATCTATGTATCTATCTATCTATGTATCTATCATCTATTTAATCTTTTATGCTATGGATTTGGTTTCTCTGGAGAACCCTAGTATAGGTAGTTTTGCCTAATCCACAGAAGAATGTATACTTCAGTGGAGCTAGTACCTCAGAATTTTCCTACCCGAGACAGAAGAGTTGGGCTTTTCAACTCTTAAATCAAGTATTTAGACTGATTGACAATGACTGCCTTTGGTGGGGCTAGGGGCTGGGATGTAAACATCCAGGCAGTCTGTTTCTCTGCCCATGCAGGGCAAAGCCACTTTAACACCATGAGGACTGTCCTCTAAAGAACACACATTGGTGCTAAATATGGGGACCGGAAACACACAGGAGCTAGTGAAGGAGGACTCAGTGATGGTGGCAAGGTGATGAGGAGATCTGGGGTGGGGGTTCTATCACCAGCATCCTCCTCATTCTGGCCTTGGTGCCAGTCTCCAATTTTGATGGTAGGTCCTGGCAGGAGACTTGGAAAATGGCCTTCTAAGTAGTTTGTCTCTAGCATAGTAGAACTTGTAGAATATTTAATTTTGTAGGACTGCATTCCAATGAGCCTGTTTGGATGAGCTAGTTGCAAAATGCACCATTAAATAATGAAATGAGTTAATCTTTTTATAGGATTGCTCTGTATTTGCCATCAAAATGCTGAAGTGTATTTGCCGAAAGCAGCAATCCAATATTGGTCTAATTGATATTGAGCTGTTCTTCATGGTAATAATTGCCCAATAAGCTTAGTGGCTCCTTGAGGCCACTCTCAGAATGATGATAGGATTATGTCATCAGCATATAGAAGGATGCTAAGACAGGAGTTTATGTATACAGGTTATCAAAAAATGTAACAGATGGTTTGGGGTTACGATGAAAGAGTAGGTGGGGTAGGACATTTGTACCATTTGAGGCTGTAATCTTCTCTGTTGAGAGCCCATTTCCCATCCATTTTGTTCCCTTTTCGATGTTACAGTAAGGGCACTGAAGGGCCATTAAAAGCCAGGGATCAATATTGCGATCATGTAACTTGGCTCATAAATGGTTTCTGTCTGTAAAGTCAAACGCTGACAACAGAGTAATAAATGCCACAAGTCTCACATTATTTTTAACCATTTTCTCTAATAGAACAAATAGAGTGTAGTAATAGTCCATAATAGAAAAGCTATCCCGAAAGCATTTTTGCTCTTCCTGCAGGATATTACTTTGAAACATCCAGACATGTAGTGTGGAAGAGCAAGGTGGTATTGATTTTTGAAAGCATGTTCTAGAGATTGTTGGGTGGTAAGAAAAGATAGAAGCCTGCTCCCCACTTTTTCCCTCTACAAACAATAGACTATTCTTTTGGGGTATTTTGTAAAAATTCTACTGTGAGTGATTAAGTCAATAATTTTGCATGGATTGGCACCTACAATGTAGAATAAAAATTGGTGTAGGAAAACTCTGCTGCATAGTTTGACATAAAGTCATTATTTAAATGGAGTGTAATGAATAAGGGCACTGAATTTGAGTTAAAGATAGTTTTAGGGTTCTTGAAGCATGGGGTGAATGTAAGAATTCAAAAAAAAAAAGAAAGAAAGAAAAAGCACCAATTACTGAACTCCTTTAAGAACAAGAACATGGCCACACAGCAGGTAGGTGCTGAACTGTCTGTTCTGTGGGCTAGAGAAGGGTAACCTGGTTGCAGGGTGGGGGGGGGGGGAGAGAGAGAGAGAGAGAGAGAGAGAGAGAAAGAGGTTTTTAGAGAATACTGAGGGTACAATCAGGTGGACTAGAAAAGCAAGAACCAAGAACAACAAGACAGTTAAGAACTTTACTGTTATTACATCAACAGCTCAAAAAAAAAAAAGAAAAAAACCTTAATAGATCTGAGCAGCCATTTGCATTTCTTTCTAAAAACTACTCTTAGTCAAACTATAACTATTTTATACTTCTCTAACATGATAAAGAATATCCAAAATCAATCGCCAAGCTTATGTTTAAAGGAGAAACACTTGACATATTCCCATCAAATTAAAAAAGTCAGAAAAAGAGATCTGCTATTAGCTAGTGTGTGCCTGGAAGTTATAGTCAACACATTGAGTCAAGAAAAAGACAAGAAATCAAAACGTCAGGACTTAGATGATGTGACAGCATGGAAGTATGCTGTTCGGGTCACCCTCAAGAGAGAACTTGCTCAAGCAGTGCAGCTAAGGGCAGTCTTCAGCCCTTAGCAACTTCAGGTTTCCCTCAGCACCCCAGGCAGCACCCAGCCAATGACTGACCAGGTCTGCTCCCCTCTCTAAGATCTTAACTGCAGTTAAGTGCACTGACTGAGACTTTGCACCACAGTTAGCCCTCCATGCTCACTTTTCCTCCTTCCTTTTGTACCCCATGCACTTAGCTTTGTATACTTCTTGCAGTCTTAACTCCATCAGCGTGTCTGCTTCCCAGAAGACTCAACCTACCCTGTTGGTAGCAGGGGCGGTTCAGGAAAGCAGGATACCTCCTCATGTTTAGGGACTGCGCCCAATGCAACATGAAGCACAGACACTCTCTAGTGAAGTGACAGCCCAATTGTTAAAACTACTGAAATCACCAGGTTGTTACAACAGAGGCATAGTGGGAAGTTGAGGGCAACTAGAAAACAATTAAATATTGACAGAAAACCTCTTTGAGTTTTGCAGAGTCCCTTATTTCCTACAGTGCTGAACTAGAACAAGCTGCAGACTCAACTCAGGGCTTTAAATCGAGTTGCCAAGCTACTAAGATAGTTGAACGATCAACAAAAGGCCTTTTATGCTGAGACAAGTATCGTGGTTGGGACAAACTTGGAGCCTGATGCATGGGATGGAGACATCTGTATTTATGCTCCTAAAGACTTGTTTCTCCACATTCCATTGAACCCTCAGCACTGCAGAGGTGGCACACCCATTTTTGTTAAGAGAGAGCATTCTCTCCTGGTGGGAACACAACTTGGAGACTTTTTTTCCTGCAAAGTAATAGGCCTCCTGCTCAGTTGCAGCAAAACCCAGCTAGGGACATGCTGGGCCAGATAAGGGAGTTCAGAGCCTCTGCACCACATGGGCTGGACCAGAGAGAGGTGGGGTGAAAGGGCTGGAGAGACAGCAGAAAGGTGATTGATAGGCACACTTAAATTATGTCTTTGGGGACAGAGACCGTATAACTATGCAAACATTTTCAAATAAACACTTCATGATGCTCTCCTGAGCACCTTTTTAAAAGAGCTTTCCTGTTTATTAATTGTTGAAACATCACCTGTATCTACTTAGGTACAGTAACGTGCAATGTGCTGCAATATATCAAAGTAAAAGAACAAGGGGAGGCTCCACCGTGAACTGCTTAACTGGGTGAATCCCTTTGCTCCCCCAGGATGCTCATAGGTTATGTGCGCAGACCCGGAAATGGGCTACTCATGCACCAGGCTCAACCTGTGTATCAAGTGTTGGCAAAACAATTTTTTTAATTGAAAATAAATAGAAAAAGATGTTCTGATATTTTCTAAAGAAGTTCTAATATTTCATTTCCTCAATTGTCTTGCCTCACACTTCGGGGATAAGCAGTGTGGGTCTTCGAAGACAGAAGGGAATTGAGACAGCTACGTTAACAGCCGAGTGTTTGTGGTATGGTGTTTGAGAACACCAGCTTAACGGCCAGCTGGCCTGGGTCTCCATCCTGTCCTTCCGCTTAGTGCTTTGTGTAGCATTGGTGAAGTTACCTAATCTCACTTTCCCCATCTGTAAATTGGAGTGATAAAACCCGTCTCCTGCCTGACACACAGTGAGTGCTCAGAAAAAGGAAGTTGCCATGGTAACAGTAGCAGCAGAGAGCAAACAAAGGGGAAGGAGAACTGTCCAAGCAGCAGACTTCCAGGACTGTTCCCATTTTAAATCAGTGTTTACAAGGTCCCAGGAAATGAGTTGTCTGTCATGTCCTCCTCTTCCAAGATTTCTTCCTGGCAGCAATACTTAGGGGAAGGCACTGGGCAAGAATTTCATGCCTATGAAATGCCGTGATTTATTACCTACACTTACTTAGCTCTGAAGCTGAGGAACATGGAACTTAAAATCTTTTTCTTCTTGTTCTCATTCTTTATGGCAAAATCCCTTCCAAAGTTTCTTGTTGAACCTTATCTATAGGTGGAGAAAACCAGAATAACCTGTGTTGCTCTGGCTATACTGACTGTTGATTTCAGATGTTTATAATTTTTTTCATTGTAATAATCTCACCAGCATGGTGAAGGACCCTACTTGCTGAGGCAACCTTTAATGGGGATTCGGGGCTTGTTGGCATTTCTCCTGAACTTGGTTAAACTTGAATACTGATATTGACTTGCCTTAACTTTGTGGTCACAAGAATGAAACATTTTCCTCAGTTCTGGCTGTGGCTTCTCACCAGTTTGTGTCTCTTTGATAAGGTCTCACTGATTTGATCAGATTAAAGTTATTTTATTTCTATTAAATATTGTAACTTTACCCTTCTTATATTAAGTGAATTTTACTGCTGAGTTTCTCTTCTGATTGATAGGGTGTATGCAATAACAGTAATTTCCAGAACAAAGTTTTCTAAATAATTGCTATCTTCCTGATTATAATCTTATGTAGCATAGTAAAATTTAATATATTGATTTCACTAATATGAGAAAATT
The DNA here is from genome assembly GCA_004024845.1 of Tonatia bakeri. Lineage (NCBI taxonomy): Eukaryota > Metazoa > Chordata > Mammalia > Chiroptera > Phyllostomidae > Tonatia > Tonatia bakeri. Next base: position 113,949 of record PVIA01005091.1, read on the forward strand.
ATATTTAAATATACATGAGAGATAAGCCTCCAAGTACTATATGTGTTTATCCAATCTGGTTTGGAATCCTGGTCCTTTGTGCAGATGAGCAAACTAATGCTGCAGAGTTGGGTTTGTATGAAAACATGAGGGAGATTCAAATGTCATATTTTGCAGAACTAGAACAAATACTTCAAAAATGTATGTGGAACCACAAAGGGCCACAGGTAGCAACAGTGATCCTGGGAAAGAAGAACAAAATTGGAAGAATCACACTATGTAATATCAAAACATACTATAGGGCTATAGTGATCAAAACAGCATGGTACTGGCATAAAGACAGACACAGAGATTGTGGAACAGAATAGAGAGCTTACCCACACCTTTATAGTCAATTAATATTTGACAGAGGAAGCAAGCACATACAATGGGCTAAAGATAGTTTATTCAATACATGGTATTGAAAAATTGGACAGATACATGCAGAAAAAGGAAACTAGACCACCTTCTTACACCACACACAAGAATAAATTCAAAATGAATTAAAGTGTTAAGTATTAGACCCAAAACCATAAAAATCCTAGAAGAAAATATAGGTAGTAAAATCTTGGACATGGCTCATAGCGGTATTTTATCTGATACATCTCCCCAGGCAAAGGAAACAAAAGAAAAAATAAACGAGTGAGACTACATCAAACTAAAAAGTTTTTGTACAACAAAGGAGACTATAAACAAAATAGAAAGACAACACACAGAATGGGAGAACATAGTCACTGATATACTTGATAATGGGCTAATATAAAAAATTTATAAAGAACTTACAAAACTCAACACCAAAACCCCAAACAATCCAATTAAAAAATCGGCAAAGAATTTGAATAGACACTTCTCCAAAGCAAACACACATATGAAAAAATGCTCAATGTCACTAATCATCAGAGAAATGCAAATTAAAACTACAGTGAGATATCACTTCACTCCTGTCAGAATGGCTACCATCAATGTATCAACAAACAAGTGCTGGCGAGGATGTGGAGAAAGGGGTACACTTTTGCACTGCTGGTGGGAATGCAGTCTGGTGCAGCCACTGTGGAAAGCAGTATGGAAACACCTCCAAAAATTAAAAATGGAACTGTTTATGACCCAGCGATCTCACTTTTTGGAATATATCCAAAGAAATCCAAAACACTACTTTGAAAGAACATAAGCACTCCCATGTTCATTGCAGTGTTATTTACAATGGCCACGATAGGGAAGCAGCCTGTGTCCATCAGTAACTGAGTGGATAAAAAAAATTATGGAACATTATATAATGGAATACTACTCAGCTGTGAAAAAGAAGAAAAATTTCACCCTCTGTGATAGCATGGATGGACCTGGAGACCGTTATGCTAAGTGAAATAAGCCAGTCAGAGAAAGACAAATACAATATGATCTCACTCATATGTGGAATCTAATGAACAAACTGAACTAACAAGCGAAACAGAGTCAGACTCATAGAGAGCAGGATGATAGCTATTAGAGGACTAGTTAGGAGGTGGGGGAATGGAGCAAAAAGGAAAAAGAACTCATAGACATGGACAACAGTGTGGTAATTGCAGGGTGGAGGAGGATGAGTGTTAAATGGTAATGAAAAAAAACAGTAAAAATATTTAAAAAAAGAAGAAAAAAAACATGAGCAAGGGCCACAGTTGAATGTCCTCTAGTTAAGGGTTGGGACTAATGCTTTCTGTATTGCCAACTCCCTACAGCTCCCAAAACAATGGCAGCACTGCCACTTTTCTGTTTTTCCACATCAGGCTCTGAAACAGGAAGACGGAGAGGCAGATGACAGTTGGAGTAACTGGCATCTGCGGAGTATTGGGAAGCGTAGCTTTTTTGGCAGCATGCTTGTGACCAGTGTCTCCAATCATCTTGTAGCACTGTAATAGTGACTACTTTGTGTGTGTGTGTGTGTGTGTGTGTGTGTGAAAGAGAGAGAGAGAGAGAATCCCAGGAGGACGGAAAAGGCTGCTGCCTATCAGTGGTGGAGAGGGTGTTGGCAGTGCTGCAGAGTGGGTGTGGAGAGAAGGGCTGATGTTCGTTTTTGACATTGACTAGGTGGAGACTGAATCCTTTCCCCCTGGGAATTTTGTGACCCTCTCCCCCATTGTTTGATTTATTTTTTGGTCTCTGAAACATGCTGAAAAAAATTTTTTCCTGTTAAAGATGTAAATCCATCTATCTACCCGACCATTCACACCAAAACTTGAGAAGCAGCTTTCACAGGAAGCTTGAGTTGACATTATTTGGATCTCCTCACTTTTTCAGAAAGATCTTTTATGGTTAGCTTAGACCCCTGATGCCACAGTACTCCATTTTTTCTCATAACGGTGTCACTCTTTGCTCTATCTGCATGTTTTCTTATATGTCTTTACTACCACCCTGCACGCTGCTTGATCACCTCTGTGCTGCCGAGGCCAGCACTGTGCTGGACATTCAGTCTGGATGCAACAGTCTGGCTGTGTACGAACAGTACTTTCATATGTTTGTTCTGTGTCGACACAAGTCTTCAGCCTTGCTCCTAAAAAAATGCCTGGAAGCATATTTCTTTTATTTAATGACTTTGTCTTTAATACCATGCATCCGAAAGAATGTGCAAAAATATACCTAGATTCATACTGCTTAATTTTTACTTCCCTTATTGCTGTTTCAAGAAATATAACAAAAAAGATATATTGATTTTTATTTCTGGGCTTCAGCCACACATATTTCCATGTAGTTTTAGACATTCACAACTGAGGCAGTTATTGGCTTTACAGTTTTGATGACAGCTTTTTTCTACGTAGCTCGTTCATCTGAGCTCGCGTGCTGCCTAGCTGGGGCACTTTTTTCCACGAAGCATCCAAATACACTGAGAATGTGTTTAGGTGGGAGGAGTCTGTGTGTCAGAGTAATACCCCCAGCTGATGCCTCAGCATCAAAGAGGACTGAGCAGAGCTCTAAAGCAGATGCTGCTGAAGTAATTCACTCTCAGG